>CM076582.1:91132486-91213210 GCA_034641835.2 Pinus albicaulis
TCCCTGCCTTTGTTGGTCATTCTTATTCCCTTTGTGCCATGTTTTTGTTGTCACCATTGCGCCCCCAAGGCGCACATCCTGGAGACTTCTTGGCCTTCACCCTCAGTTTCCAGTCGATCGACCTACTCCTTCCCGCCGTCATCGAGTTAGTCCTCCTCTGAGTCCACACTCCGCCTCCTCTTCTGATTCATTGGGTTCTACTTTTACTTTTGTTTCTCCCCCTGTCACCTTCACTATGTCTAGTCCAGGGCCTAACGCTAGCAGTAATCCCGGCCCTAATGCCGGGACTGCTACTAGCAGAACCGCCATAGGACCTACCTCGGCTGCGCCCTTGCTCCCCTTCATGGCAGGCCTTAGCCTCCCCAATTTGGACCGGTTGAAAAATGACCCTATACACCATGACGCTATTTGGCCTGCTATGCTGACAAAGCTCCCTTCGGACATCCCAAAGTTTGAAGGCCTCACTGGAGAAGATCCTTCAAATCATATTCGATCTTTCCACATGTGGTGTTCATCTACCTCCATTACCGATGACTCTGTCCTACTTCGGTTGTTCCAACGAATGCTTATAGCTGCGGCTTCTAAGTGGTATGTTGATCAGGCCCCTTCCTCTCATTCCACCTTTGCGACTCTTGCCCGAGCTTTTTTATCTTACTTCCAGCTTCCCCTTCGTTATGACACTTGTATCGAACTTTTGACTTATTTATGTCAGTCATCTGCGACCCGCCTATCTGATCATGTCCAGGAATGGCGAAGAAGAAAGAGCGTATGTCAATCCCCTACCTTCGAAGACTGTGTCTACATGGACTAGTTCCTTAGATCTCTCTTGCCTCCTATCGGGAAATATGTCGCATCGCATTTTCCCCAAACCGAAGAAGCCGCCCTCCAACTGGCGTTAAAATATGACTTGATCTACGCTCAGACAGGTCATGTTTATACCGTTCTACCTGATCTCCCCAGACCCGGTGGTGTCAATGCACCGGGGGCACCTCATGTCGCCGACGGTATCGTTGGTGCTCTCTCTCATCCATATGCCCAACCTCCCATGGGTTATGGTTTTCCTGGGGGAGGGGGAAACACCTCCCGCACTTGTTCCCCTCCTGGTAGCATGTATCCAGGATACAACATGCCTCCTCTTTTGGCCCAACCTCCTGGTCACCATACTATTACCCCACCCCCTTATTATTCATATCCGCAATTTAGTGCTCCAGCTCCTCCAGCATCAACACCTCTGCCTCCCTGGCCTTCTCAACCCCTGCAACAGCAATCACCGCCCCCTCAAGAGCAGGTGGATGCACAGCAGGGATTTGTGGCTACCCAACCACTTGATAGACAGGTGGCCACTCAACCTTCCCCTTCTGGTTCCTCCAACTACCAGATCCTCATGATGAACTCTGCTCCACCTCCAACCGTTGACCTTAACCTTCAAACTCGGGCCCCTCAGTACCCCAAGCCTCCCGCTCCGTCTGTCCTTGGGTCACCTTCTTCAGGTTCTACAGAGCCTCTTTCGACATCCAATGGTCCCTTTTATATCCCTTAGCCCAAAGTTGAGGTTCATACCCAGATTCCTAAGGGACCATTATGCTGAAATACTGCTTCTGGTCGAGCTGCTCATTCGTATAGCATAGTAGATTATTTGGCGCAGTCTCCTGCTGCCATTTCTACATTGGAACTCCTCCAGTCGTGCCCTTCCCAAAAGAAGGCTCTACTATCTGCCATGGTCATTGTAGATCCTGATAATGACCAATTGATTGTTTTTGACGCACGTCAATCAGAGCATCCTCCTCTTCCTGCTTCCGTAGCTTTCCAAATCCCAATCAAAATCTGGAATTCTAACGTTTCTCGGTGTATCATTGATGAGGGGGCATCCACCTGTGTGATGTCCACTTTGGTTTAGAAACAACTCGGATCTCCTGAATTGGCCCCTTCCACAATCACCCTTCGTGCGTGGGATGGCCATGCCTCCCAGCCCATTGGCTTATTTCGTAATTGTCCTATCACTCTTGCGGACAAGACTGTTTGCGTTGACGTCGAAGTCATCGACGCCCCTCTAGATTACAACATTCTATTGGGGCGAAGCTACACCTATTCCATGTCTGCTGTCCCATCTACAATTTTTCGCAAGATTTCTTTTCCTCACAATGGAAAGATAGTCACCATCGACTAGTTGACTTATCATGAGCCAAAGTCTCAGACCTCCCCTGAGATGAACCTCACTTCTATAGCCAATAAGCAAACCGTCGATTCCTTGACCAGTGTATCTCCTGGCATCTACAAAGACTCCTCTTTGCTTGGAACTTTCCCTGTTCTCCCTCCTCCTCCTATCTCTGACCCAAGCTCATCGAATGTTTGCATGATGCAATTGTCTCAGGCTGCTCTCAAGCAACCTGCTTCGGCTAGTCAGCAACCATGCTCTCTGCAACCTGCTCCTAGCCCTTCACCTACACCTGGTAGTAATGAGACTCTTTATCCTCCTGGAACAGTTCCTCCAAGCATTAGCCATTTAGGATCCATCCCACCTAGCCATTACCCCTCTGGTCGAATACCGTTCCTAGCTCCCCCACCACGAATGTACACGGTACCTGTCATGGCCACCCTCTCTCTTCCTAAACTAATCCTTGGGATTCCCATCTGGTACCTTGATCCTCCAGCCCCAACCTTGCCTGGTCAACCCAAACCTTATCTTGCTTTGACCTCGATTCAACCGGTCCCCAGGACTTCTCCCGCTGCAATAGTGCCCTAGTCACCTCAACAGGAACCACCTCCTGTTGTGACCGCTTTGAGTAAGAAGGGCAAAGCTCGCAAGGGGGCATCAAAGGACAAGGCTGCCCCAACAAACCCTGCCCCTCCTCGGCCTCCAAAGCATACCATCTAGTGTTCTTTGTGTGATGTTGTCGGTCACACCACCCATTCCTGTCCTAAATTGCTTCATCTCAAGCCCATGGTTACTACCGCGTTCCCTAAGTCCACGGTCCCGGAAGCCTCTATTCCTTCCGCGACCGTGACCAAGAACCCTAATACTATTCACACCAACCACCCTTGTGCTTTGTGTGATCTCTATGGCCATTACACCCATCTTTGTCCCCGCCTCGAGGACTTCCGCACCTCTCTAGCCGCGGTCCACCAATTCGAGGCCAAGCACAATGAGTCCACCTCTCCCCTATTTGCACATTTTTCTTTGGCAGAACTACCAGATATGACTGCTCCCATTGACATTCTCCCTCCTGATGTCGAGATGACAGAGCCTTCATCCAGCATTTTCTACCTATCATCATCCATGAGACCCTCAGGGAACATTCCATCTGAATCCTCCCCTGTTGTTTCACTTGACCTTCCTTCAGTGATCACCTTGGGCTCAACATCAGTAGATCCTTTATCTACTTACTCTTCTATCACCCGTTATGACGATGCACATGTGAACCTCTCTTCTCATGATGATGATTCAAGTCGCTTCGCCACGTCAGGTGGTATTTCTTCCACCAATCACCCCATCTTCTATCACGATGACGAAATTATGGAAAAAATCCCCACCGATGACTTTATCTATTCCCCCTTACATCGAACCCATGCGTTCACACCACATACACCTTGTGGCCATTACATTGAAACCCAATGTTTGGGTAAGGGGGCACCCACATTTGAGAGACGAAGAGAAGAAATTCTCCACAACTCTCCTAGTGTATCTGGTCGTGTTGACTTTAGTACCATTATTCTTCCACATTTAGAAGAACCTCTAGAGTCCCATATCACATTAGATCACTCTAGGGATGATACCCCTTATCATTCCCTCATCTTCCATCAGCAACCCAATCTCTTAGACATTGTTGTTGACCAACTTATGGGTTTTATAGGAGAGCATCAGTTCTTTATCTCCAAATCCTCTCTTTGGGATAGTGACACCAGGTATGCCAACCCGGAAAATTAATGTCCATTTGATTCCTATATGTATTTCCAAAAGAGATTGGTAATCCTCCATCTCCTTTCTCCAACTGCATAACCATAACGAAAACAAATGGCACACCACATCATTAAAATGTGCTTAGATTCCCCTTTTTCTAAATACATTTTGGCATGACCACACCATGCTTGGGGGCACCTATGCCCCTCAACCATAACCCTCCTCAAACTCGAATTTCTTCACTTGCAACACTCATACTAGGGACACCATTTAGCCTCCATACTTATTTTTTCTCGTGTTTATGTTAGTCGTAAGTTACCATATTGTACTCATGTTTTCATGGTCCCCCATAGAACCTTTACTGTGTGGCAGCACCATCGAGTCGCCCTTTTTTAGAGCATCCAAGTTGAGTCATCATCACATTCATGGAGTCTATCCCAAGTCCCTTTGTACCCTGCTATAGTCCTCCATCCTTCATTTCTTGGTCTCTCTCTTGTGTCGCACATTATGGCCTTCAGTACCACTGTCCCCTATCCCTTATGATATTGTGTCAGTCACTGCCATGTCATTCATGCCCTTTATGCTCTAGCAAGGGAATTCATCCATTCGCTACTCAGTCCCCTCCATTCCATAATCATCATTGGTATTAGTCTGTCCGTCGCTCTACTATTTTCTCTCGTGCCTTAGTTGAGGGTCTATCATTGCCTCACCTATGGCGGACCTCCCTCTGTCGACATCAGCTCCTTCATTCCAGAAGACAGGTGTAGAGGGCGGTGTACCTTGGTTCCAGCTTCCACTCTTGTTCGGTGCCTCGGATCAGGCAAAGGGATCTCTCATTTCCCTTTGACTTGATTTTTTCTCCACTCCAGCTCCTTTCAGCATCATCGAGATCTGTATGCTTGATGGTCCAATGATGCAGCAGCAGCTATTGGTGATGCCCGGGTGTGTGTGAGATGTCTCAGCCCTCATGAGGGGGTGGCCCTGCAGGTATCCCCCCACATACCCGGATGACCTCTTCATTACCGCCTTCGATGCAGCTCCATATATTTGATGATGTCGGCCTTAGCTGCTTGCAGCGCCTCTTTGATTTGCATGTATCAGTCAGATTTTGTGAGCCCTTCCCCGCTTATAGGGGGCATTTGGGTTGTATTTGTATCTCATGTACTCATATATTATTGTATAAGTCCTAGCTGTTATCCCAGACACAACATGTATATGGGATCCCTCATTGTATTTCTATCTGGCTCATGTTGATGCCGGTTGTACTTTATGGTTCAGTCCCTTGTTTACTGGACACACTATTCTTTTCTACTTTGTCTCGATGGGCATAGGTATGCCTCCCCCGCCGCCTTTAGCATAGGTACCCTCTCATAAAAAGAGACTTGTTGCACCTGTAAGTCTCGTCTCCTCCGGGTCTAGTTCTTCAGCACATTAGTCTACCTCACATTTCTCTCTCTGACTTCCCTTTTAATGTCTGGTGATTGAGTTCTTAAAATGTACTTCGGTCATACGATTTGCTCCTAACACTCGCACGCTGGGGGGCAATCTGTTACACCATTTTTTGGTCATCTAACCTACTATCATTAGATGGACCCAAGTACACCATGTAAGACCAATTTTACCCTAAGTAAAATTGCTTTCACTATGTAAAATAACTTAATAAAACACATTTTTTAGGTTGTTTATGGTCTAAACAGGAAACCCCAAAAGGAAATATTAAACAAACCTATATTTGTTTGATTTTCCTGGTCATGTTTAACCCAAAACAAAGAAATTAAGTAGATAAATCTTTATTTATCTTATTATTTTCTAGGAATAATTATTTAAATCTTATTTAAATAATATTCCTTGTTAAATATGACTAAATCACCCATAAATAATTAAATAAATCATTATTTATTTGATTATCTTTCAGCCACTTCCTTAAAATGATAAATAAATCATTTATTTATTTATTATTCACAAATAAAGGGATTTGACCCAAGTCAAATACTTTTTCCCTCCAACAAATATAATAAAATATTCCATAAAAGGTGGATCTAGATTTGGTTAACATTATTTTAATCATGCACCAAGATCTAGAATGACCCAATATTTTGTTATAAATAGGAGGGTTTTTCCTACCATTATTCACCTTTTGTTGCCTATTAGATCACTCTGGATCTAAACTCTTGGTCCGACTTTGAGCCATTATCATTGTCATATTTTCCACTATTTGTTGTGTGAGCTTCCTTTCAGTTCTATCTTTGTTTGGGTTTTCTACACCAACAGGAGAGAGAAATGCTAGATCTGAAGTGGTGAGGACTTCCAAGAACCCATCCCATTGAGGAGAATTGGAAACACCTTCTTGTTTTCCTCCTAGTTGCCCTTAATACAAAATTTATTTCAAAAAATTGTTCTTGTCTTGTCTATTGGATGTATGGAGCAAAACCTTATTTTTACTGCTTAATGTCTCTTTATGCATAGATCTCATTTTTTGCAGCACTTTTCTTGATCAACTAACTGCAGATTTGAAGATATTGGCAGCCATGTTTTATGTTAGGGCTATAAGTTATGCGTAGCTAAAGTGGTATTTTTTCGTACACTTCGACAAAAGATTCATACTAACAGATGTGCTCCTAGACCGTTAATTGGACCAGTGCACAATTAAACTTCATTAGACTGTTAGCCATGACCGTTAAAGCCGAAGTGTAGTCTATAAAATTACCAACAGCCTCTCGTTCTTTACTTTACAAGCTTGATCAAATTCCTTTCATCCTTCATTTCATTTCATAGCGAATATCCATTTCTAAAAACACCCTTCATATTCATGAAACCCTGTCATCGTTTCTTTAAATTGAGCTTCAAAGTCATGTACTAGTCCATATCAGTTAAGCATGGCACCTAAGAAAAAAAAATGAATCCTAAAGGTAATGGTAAGAAAAGAGTGACAAAATAAATATCAAATGTCAACAGTGTTGCATAGGTCATCTCTGAGGTCGCTCATTCAGCTGTTGAGGTCATTTCTGAACCTGCCAAATCTGTTGCAGAAGACATTCCTCCAACTCTCGTAATTAATCTCAACCTCATACCCTTAACCAATTCTTATTTGAAAATCACAGATTGTCACCATGAATTTGATTTCTATGAACCTCATGTGTGACTAAAATAGAAGCACATGGATAAAAAATACCGTATCAGGTTTTGGGAATCTATGTTGCCTCTATTTTCATTTCCTGAAAATCACCCATTTCTGGATTTAATTTCCAAATGTAAGAAGAAATATGACCCTATAACCAAGTCAGTGGTGGCTGATAATGGAAAATTTTTATCACCATATCCCCTGAAAATATTAACCAGATGCTTCTCATCCCTCCTTCAGATTGCTTATCCTATTTCTCTCCTACTACACTTATGGACCTTTGTCATAAATTATCTTTCCCTCAGAGAGCTTAGATATTTGATATTTCCTTACCTGAAGATGCAGAATTACCAAAGAGAAATACCCCATATGCATCTTCCATTTTTCCTATAGCTTCCAAACACTGCATCTCCCTTCTTTCTTGTTTGTTAGAATATCCAAACGATGAAACCGGTTATGAACCCATCCTAGGTTTCTTATCTATCTTCAGTCTTGACAAATAACCACTATTTATGTACAATTATATCCATTTCTTGGCTGATATTATACATGAAAAATTCAGGAACTTCACCATAGAATGAGAATTTAATTACTCTTTTGTGATTATTCATATGATTCTGTTTCAGCAGGCTGAAATGTTGCCTATTCACTTCAACAGACAAGATTCACAAGGAGTGAATCAATCAGTGATTCACTCAAAATAATTTGTAGGAACTTCATCGACAACCACTTCCTTCCCAAAATTCATACATTAATTCACTCATCCAGTAAGGAAAATCCTTACCAGTCAACGAGAGGCCATAATTGGATAAGACATTAAATGAAATTTTCACCTTAGTGAACAAGAAAATACAGGTGATTGGTATCTATATAAAAAATACATAGAAATCAGGGTGCATGGCTATGAAATTCCACCATAAAAACTTCCAATATATGTACTTATGACAATTTTCTCCTTAGAGTACATAAGAAAATGTTGAATATGGATGAACTAAATTTTGTTTTAGGAAAGAGGAAATCAATTTAAAATCAAGGCCAATGTTGGATCATTCATCTGCAATACCATAGCAGTTGATGCTGATGAAGATGCACTATTAAAGAAGATGGGTTTTCAATAAATTTTTACCCGGTCATATGAACCCCATGCCATTATTTCTGCTTTGGGGGTTTAAATCAAGACAACTCCTTACACACATATTTCCAGAGTAGAAGTAGAGAAATACAAGAACCAGGATGAATGGGTAGAAGGTATTGTACATGAACAAGATGAACAAGTCATTTCCACTTTAAATGTACAAACAAAAGTGCCTGATAGTAAGCATCAAAAGAGGATCAGAGAAGAGAGACCACCTCCAAGGAAATCATGAAAGGTAGTTTCAAAAACCTAATCTACCCAATCTACTCCTCCCTCCTCCAAGTTCCCTAAGCTTCTCACCATTCATTTTACATCATAAGAAGGCAAAGCTCACTTCCACCTTGGTTTCAGAGGAAAAAATAGCAGAGAGCATAGATTTGGGAGATATTGAAGTCTCCACATCCACCAATGTTCCTCAGACTCCCGCATCAGTATCACCTGCAAGAGAGCCACTATAAATCATCTAGCATTCATATGTCAGGTCTTTCGAAGAGCATAATATCTTTTCTAAATTTCTAGACATCAAGCACAAGAATGAAGCACAGCAATCAGATGTTTACAACCAATTGTGTAAACAAACATATACATCACAACACAGACTTCTCACTACCTTTGACACTGAGAAAGGAAGGATGCATATGGCCTTCTGACGCATGCAGCAGCAGCGCTGGACTTTAAATTAAAACCCACAATATAATTATTAACCCCAAGTATCCTTTATTTCTTCTATCGGAACCAAAATCCGTTGATAAAATTAAAACAAACCCATTTCATACTTTATAATATCAAAACCCCTTTTTATAACATGGCGTCGAACACTTTTTGATACAATTTCCCTTTTTTTCAATGCTTATAAGACTTAGTCTATCGGAATCGCAATTAAACAAATACGAGAATATAATAACGAGCCACTTAACAATTCCTCCGATGCGATAATCGAAATCGCACATCGCAAGAATTTAACTATCGCTCTCCAACTGCTCCACCACTCCGATTCGATCCAATCGGAATTCGGAAATCGGAGATTGCCAATCACAAATTTCAATTGCGCTTTCACCTACAGTTCCGATGCGATTACTTTACTGGACTCGACGGATTATAAATTAAGTTGCATACATTTGAAATCCATTAATAAGTTCTGCAAAGGGTTTCTTTCATAGATTTTCTGTGTAAATGAATTTCACTCACACAGCTCAACTATTTCATATTTTCTCCACAGGGATCTTTACAATTAAAACTAAACTGCAAATCACATCCAATCCAACAATTAACCAAAGAAATCAATACATAATCCTTCCTGATACCGCATACATCGCTTTACACAATATGAAATTATTAATAAACAGAATCTCTGCGTTTTATCAATTTGAACAAAAACGACTTCTATTACACACACCACACGGTCTACACAGTCTTCTGAGCTCTCGCTCCACACAAAAAAACTACTCTTACTCTCCCCTCTTTCTTAAAAAAAAACTCCAACCTCTCGTTTTTATCACACTATTATGATGAGCTTATTTTCTAACAATAGCTAACGGGATTTCCTATTTTCCCAAAAGATCCTAACAACAAATCTCCTATCTTATCACTCTCAATCACATCAATATTAATAAGTCTTATCTCTAATTCTAAATAAAACAATCACATTTATTTCCATAACAAACTATTCATGAAGCCTACTTCTCTCGGTAAACTTGAATTTATCCAAACAGTCAATAATTTTTACTGTGATTAGCCTCAAAATGTGGACAATCCTCCACATTGCTGGCTAATGCCGATGCTCCTGCATCAAACTCCCGAGGAAGAAAAGATTTGTTCTTCAAAATTTCAGGATTTATTCCATATCTTTGTAATTCAGCTGCTGTCAACCAACTGGAATCTTCCATTGGCTGCTCCTTCCACTTGACAAGATGCTGGAAATATGTCTGCCTTCGAGTTTTCTTAAACATTCTTTCATCTAAGATATCTTCCACTTCCTTCTTAGATGCTTTTGGTACCTGTTCCTCCCAGTCTACAGTTTGAACTTCATCACCTGTAACTCCAGTTTGCAACTCGGTCTCTGCTTCTTTGAATGGATATAAGTCTGCAACATTAAAAATGGGGGATATTCCAATTCCTTCCGGCAACTCAATTTCATATGCATTGGCTGAAAATCTCCTTTTAATTTTACAAGGTCCTATTTTCTTCATTTTCAGCTTATTATAAGTCTTTGTAGGAAATCTCTCTTTCCTCAAATATGCCATGACCAAATCTCCCACTTGAAATTCTTTTTCTCTTCTTTTCAGATCTGCTCTTTGCTTGTATTTTCTGCTGCTCTCTAGCAATTTACCTTTAACTTCTACCTGTAGCTTCTGCATTTGCTCAACAAAATCTTCAGCACTTGCACTTCTGGATTCCTGTTTTCCCAAGTCTCTAAGCTCATATACTCCTCTCGGATGCATTCCAAAGACAATCTGAAATGGACTCATTCCAGTGCTTCGGTTTGGTGTATCATTGTAAGCAAATTCAGCTTGAGCTAATGCCAAATCCCACTGTTTGGGATTCTGATGTACCAAACTTCTTAATATATTCCCCAAGCTTCTGTTTACTGCTTCAGTTTGTCCATCTGTCTGAGGATGGTATGCTGAACTAAAACTAAGTTTAGTTCCTAGTTTCTTCCAAAGTGTCCTCCAAAAATGCCCTACAAATTTAGTATCCCGATCTGATACAATACTTACAGGTAAACCATACAATATTACAATCTCTGAAAAAAATAAATTTTCTATGTGTATTGCATCATTAGTCTTCTTACAAGCAATAAAATGAGCCATTTTAGAAAATCTGTCTACAACAACATAAATAGAATCGTTTCCTCTCTGATTTTTTGGTAAACCCAGAACAAAATCCATACTCACTGCATCCCATGGTCGATCTGGTATGGGCAATGGCTGATATAGACTGGTATTTTGACTCCTTCCTTTGGCATACTGACATACCCTGCATTTCTCAACAAAAATTTTAACATCAGTTTGCATTTTAGGCCAATAATAAAAAGCATTCACCTGAGCGAAAGTTTTATCTTGTCCAAAATGACCAGACAATCCTCCACTGTGCTTCTCTTTAATGATGTTCTCTCTCATGGAACATTTAGGAATACATAATTTGTTGCTTTTAAATAACAAGCCTCCTTGAATAAAGTAATCCATCCATTGACTTCTGTTATGGCTCACCGGATTCTGCACTGTTGTGTAGATGTCTTTAAAATCCTCATCATCCTGGTACATTTCTATCATTTCATCAAAACCTACAACACCCACTTTAAATTCTTGCAAAAGAAAACTTACCCTGCTTAATGCATCTGCCACTTTATTAGACTTACCACTTTTATGCTTTATTACAAAAGTGAAACTCTGTAGAAATTCCACCCACTTGGCATGCTTCTGATTTAGTTTTGGCTGATTATTAATAAACTGCAAAGCGTGGTTGTCTGAATATAAGATGAACTCCTTCGACAATAAGTAATGCCTCCACTTTTTCAATGCCTGTACAATAGCGTAAAATTCTTTGTCATAGGAAGAATATTTTTTCTTTGCATCATTTAACTTCTCGCTGAAATATGCTATCAGCCTTTGCTCTTGACTTAGCACCGCACCAACTGCTTCTCCACTTGCATCAGTTTCCACTTGAAAGACTTTCTCGAAATTTGGCAATGCTAGAATAGGCTTTTCTGTTATCTTCTTTTTCAGCAAATTAAAACTCCTATCAGCTGCTTCTGTCCATCGAAATGGCTGATTGACCTCCTTGATTGTCTCAAGGATTGGTGCACAAACTTGACTAAATCCCTTTATAAATTTTCAATAGAAACTAGCAAGTCCATGGAAACTTCTTACCTCGAATACACTCCTGGGAGTAGGCCAGTTTCTGATTGCTTGTACCTTCTCTGGATCCATTTTTAATCCTTCTCTGGAAATCACAAATCCCAAATATACCAGCTCCTCTTTCATGAAACTACATTTTTTTAAATTAATTAGTAGTTTTTCCTTCTGCAGAGTTTTCAAGACTAACTTCAAATGTTCCAAATGCTCTTCTTTACTTTTACTGAAAACCAGAATATCATCCAGGTAAACAACAACAAATTTACCTGTATACTCCTTCAAGACCTCGTTCATTAATCTCATGAATGTGTTGGGCGCATTAGTGAGCCCAAAAGGCATCACTAACCACTCATAGAGTCCATTATTTGTTTTGAACGCTGTCTTCCATTCATCGCCTTCCCGAATTCTGATCTGATGATATCTGCTTTTTAAATCTATCTTTGTAAAATACCTGGATCCACTTAAACAATCCATTAAATCATCCATCCTGGGCAAAGGAAATTTTTACCTCACTGTTATCTTGTTGATAGCTCTGGAATCGGTGCACATGCGCCACTCTCCTCCCTTCTTCGGACTAAGCACTGTTGGCACAGCACACGGGCTCAAACTTTCTCGAATCAGCCCCTTGTCCATCAGCTCCTGAACTTGTCTTGCAACTTCTGCGTTTTCCTGGGGAGTTAGTCTATACGCAGCTTTATTAGGTAAACTTGCTCCTGGTATTAAGTCGATATGGTGACTTATGCTTCTAATCGGCGGTAATTCATTCGGCAATTCATCCACAATGATGTCCATGAAATTATTTAATACAGATTTAATTTCTTTAGGAAAATCATTTAAATTTGTGGAGGTTAAGATTACCTTTGGCCTTACCACAATAGAAAAATGTACTTCCTCACTTTTATCAACCTCCTGTAACAGTTCTTTGCCACTTATCAGCATAATACTATTTTCAGGCAGCTCTTTATCAGCATCATTCTTTACTGGAAACAACGTATGTTTAACTCCATCCTTTTATATGGTGTATGTATTTCTTCTTCCATCATGAATCGCCTTTCTGTCAAATTGCCATGGTCTCCCCAATAACACGTGACATACATCCATGGGCATTATGTCACATAAAATCACATCTCTGTATGTGCCAATCTGCATTTCCACATTACACTGTTCTGTCATGATGACTTGATGACCTTTCTGAAGCCAAGATACTTTGTAAGGTGCAGGATGCGCTTTCCTTGTTAACCCAAGCTTTTTCACCATCTCTGTAGACACAATATTGTCAGCATTCCCGCTATCAATTAAAACCTTACAACAGTTACCCTTTGATTTGCATGTAGTTTTGAACAAGTTCTTCCTTTGCGTAGGTTCTCCAATCTCTTTTTCTGATCTCAGCAAAGTTCTTCTAAGAAGCAATGATTCACCTTCTTCCAGTGGTTCTTCTTTCTCTACAATTCGAGGTGGTTCCAGCTCCGCCTCAGCCACATTTGCACCCCTCTGGCTTGCTGATTTGTTATGAGGACAATCCCGCGACATATTTTCCCATTCTCCACAAGTATAACACCTAACATCTCTTCTTCGCCCTCTTCCTCTGGGCGCGAATCTCCCTCTACTAGATTCACCCATCTGTGGTGATCTGCTGCTTGAACTTCCTGCTTCAAACTGATGTTGTGTTCCTCTGGATCTGGCAGCTCCTCTACCTTTTGCTGAGCTCTTTCCTCTGTTTCTTTGACTCTGTTTTCGTAGTATTTTCTCCTCTGCTTTCAAACTTGCTTGATAGGCATCTTCCACAGTTTTCAAACTTAACAGGATAATTTCATCTTGGATCTCATATCTTAGCCCATTAACATATCTGGCTACTTTCTCCAAATCATCTTCTACATGCCCTGTTCTGATGCTTAACCTGTAAAATTCTTCAGTATATTCTTTAACAGACATTCCTTTCTGCTTCAAATTTTGCATCTGCTTAAAAAGATTCAAATGATAGTCTTTAGGTAAAAATTTGGCTTTCAGTTTGCTTACCATTTTATCCCACTGCTTGATCTTAGATTTCCCCTTTCTCGTTCTTGATGTCTGTAACTCGTCCCACCAAATGGCTGCGTGACCTTTCAATCTAGTGACTGCAAATTTTACCCTTTTACTTTCTTCAATCTCTTCATAATCAAAGTACTGATCTATATAACTGATCCAATCCATGAGCTCCTCGGCATTCAGACTCCCTTCATACATAGGAATCTCCACTTTGGGTTTTCTTCCAACCTTCGCCAGCATCTTCATGAATTTAACATTTTCATTCTCTTCTTCTGCTTCCACATCTTCCTCAGATTCTTCTGAAGAACTTTCAGCTCCCTCATCAGGCGCTCTTCTCTGGGCTGTTTCCATTGTCTCCATTCGTTCACGCAGTCTTCGCACTTCTTCTATCAGGACTGCATTTGGTTCTGGTCTCCCTCGACCAATTCCTCGACCAACCCCTCTCCTTGGCGGCATCTTTGCTGCAAACACCTGTCTCTTTTTGCTCTGATACCAAAAATTGATGCACGCAGCAGCAACGCTGGACTTTAAATTAAAACCCACAATATAATTATTAACCCCAAGTATCCTTTATTTCTTCTATCGGAACCAAAATCCGTTGATAAAATTAAAACAAACCCATTTCATACTTTATAATATCAAAACCCCCTTTATAACATGGCATCGAACACTTTTTGATACAATTTCCTTTTTTTCAATGCTTATAAGACTTAGTCTATCAGAATCGCAATTAAACAAATACGAGAATATAATAATGAGCCACTTAACAATTCCTCCGATGCGATAATCAGAATCGCACATCGCAAGAATTTAACTATCGCTCTCCAACTGCTCCACCACTCCGATCCGATCCAATCGGAATTCGGAAATCGGAGATTGCCAATCAAAAATTTCAATTGGGCTTTCACCTACAGTTCCGATGCGATTACTTTACCGGACTCGACGGATTATAAATTAAGTTGCATACATTTGAAATCCATTAATAAGTTTTGCAAAGGGTTTCTTTCATAGATTTTCTTTGTAAATGAATTTCACTCGCACAGCTCAACTATTTCATATTTTCTCCACAGGGATCTTTACAATTAAAAATAAACTGCAAATCACATCCAATCCAACAATTAACCAAAGAAATCAATACATAATCCTTCCCGATACCGCATACATCGCTTTACACAATATGAAATTATTAATAAACAGAATCTCTGTGTTTTATCAATTTGAATAAAAATGACTTCTATTACACACACCACACAGTCTACACAATCTTCTGAGCTCTCGCTCTACACAAAAAAAACTACTCTTACTCTCCCCTTTTTTCTTAAAAAAAAACTCCAAACTCTCGTTTTATCACACTATTATGATGAGCTTATTTTCTAACAATAACTAACGGAATTTCCTATTTTCCCGAAAGATCCTAACAACAAATCTCCTATCTTATCACTCTCAATCACATCAATATTAATAAATCTTATCTCTAATTCTAAATAAAACAATCACATTTATTTCCATAACAAACTATTCATGAAGCCTACTTCTCTCGGTAAACTTGAATTTATCCAAACAGTCAATGAGTTTTACTGTGATTAGCCACAACATGTGGACAATCCTCCACATTGCTGGCTAATGTCGATGCTCCTGCATCACCTTCTGTAAGCAAAAATTCCATTACCCAAGATGCATGTTGTGTGTAAGAATTATGTCCTCTCATTTTATACAAAATAGATACATCCAATTGACTAGATGGACATGCAAAGGCAGTTAGGAGAAACGTTATTTTCAACAATGACTACAACAAATATGTCTCTTTCCAAATTGAAAGTAGCACTCTCAAATATGGAATCTCAGTTGAAGTTTGAGAAATTTTCTTCATTAGCTAAAGACAACAAGATGAAGAGATTGGAAGAACTCATAGTGAAAGTGGGATATGATCCTAAGGACTGCAAGGCAGTTGAGGAAATTATCAAGAAGAAAAATGCATACATTATTTCTCTGTGAAAAAACTCAAGCTACCCTCAATTGAAGACCCACAGACTAAAGAGATGGCAGAGAATGAATGTAACAAAGAGGAAATTATTAAGTTGATCGATGATAAAAATATGTAGATTAGAAATATGGAAGAACAAATTGAAGAATTTTTGAAAGAGAAATCAACACTCCGAGTGAATACTGATCCTACTTTAGCAGTTCAAACTTCTTTTGTAGGTACAAAAATTTCAGCAACTTTGTCTACAACTGATGCAGCAAAATTGGCACAAGGGTTGGCCATTTAGAAGCAAGCACATGAGAAATTACAACAAATATTTCAAGTCCTTGAGTTTCAAAAGATTAAAAATGATAAATTATATGTAGAAGAGATGCAAAAGACTCATTAGCTAGGACTTAAAATCAAAGAACTGAAAAGTGAATCTTTTATGGTAGCAACTCTTCGAGAAGCCAAGCAGAGTATCTGGTAAGACATCAGCAAGTCCATTACTGAAATATGGTCATATATACAGATCATCTTCGAGCAGCAGGAACTTATCAAAAAATTTAGAACAAAAATTCAAAAGAAAAAGAAATCAAGTTAAAGACAGATATATTGAAGTAGATGAAATCTTAAGGAAAATTATCAATGCAGAAATCCCAAGTGAGGATAAATGGGATAAATTATGTGAAACCATCAAGTAAAACATGAGTTTTGCAGCTTCCCAACACATCAGATTTTTGAGGATCCAGTCAACAACACCTCCCATCAAAAGGGGTTTAGCTAGCAATAGTTTTCACCAAAAGGGGATGAATCATCAACAACCTACAGAGAAATAGAGACACTCCATCTATTGGTCTCCTTATTTTATTCTTCTTATCATGTTATTGTAAATTAGTTAAGATATTTGTATACTTTATTAATTAGTATAAATAACTCTCTGTTCGATTTATTAAGGGTTGCAGCCTTGGATGAGAGATTGTTTGTAAACAGAAACTGTACAAGTCTTTTGATCATCAATCATACATGAATGATTTTGAACTTATTTCATACAAATTTGTTTTCTCTGTGAGTTTTTCCAGTTTTCATCCATTTTTTCTCTTCATATATTTAATTTTTATCAAGATATTTAGGTTATATTAACTGTGTTTTAGTAATCTTATAATTCCTACTGAAGTTATTATCAAAACAAAGAATGATTTACTTAATAGTTTGTTGATGTAAGGCACTTTCATTTATAAATTGTCAGCATCTTGATAATGTTAAATGTATTTTCTTGAACTTTTATACTTTGTTTAAAGGTTTTCTATCTTATTTTTCATTCAATAACTAAATATAAATATTTGATAAACATATTCCTTACATAAGTCCACTTAATCAAATACATAAATCTTAATCACTATGTGAGATGAACAAGCAACCCTTGTAGTGAGTCTATTTGCCAATTGGATGAGTTGAAGCTCAAGAATATATGTAAAGATATGTTATATAACGTTCATACCTTGTTATAATAAGCATAAAACTGGAAATATCTTCATGTGACATGGTTTTTCTATTACAATTTGTCGGAACTTTGTTGCATTTAAAAAATAATTAGACCTATAGAAGAGCACAATAAAATCTAATGGAATTGAAATATAGTGTTTTTGCATTTACAGGTTATGGAAAAAAAGAAAAAAAATGGTATTTACCTCGGGAAAGTATTCATAATAGCATAGAATGTAACCGTGACATGCTTGAATGCAACATAGATTCATATTATTATTTGCAACGAAGACATTTCAAGAAAAGGTTAAAGAGGGAAAAGGCATCTGGAAAAGAAACAAGAAGGAAGGGTATAAAGAAGGATTTGTACTGTACAATTTTTTTATTTTTTATTACATTAGGAAGCATGAAAAGAGATATTGTTGAATATAGCAGAAAACCCATTTGGAAAGAAGCGAACGAACAAGTGACATCATAGTAGCCAGATTGTGCATGGAAGCATGGAAATTTTTTCTATATACATTACTTTGTATCAGTAAAAGTTGACAAGATAAGATGTATTGTTTCCTTTGAAGAAGAATATGTGGTGTATTTCCCAAAAAAATACTTACGTCATTCCTTCTAGCAGAGTGCATGTTGATTGTTTCCCAGAAGGGGGTACTCCTAGTTGTAAACAGAAAGTGTTGTGCGACAACGACAACACCAATTGACATGCAGAGTTGGGACGAGGTCAAGTTAGTATGGTCAAAGTTGTTTGTGTGACAGCCTTTCATGTACATGGATGAGGAGATGTATGAAAGTTTCAATCCTTTGAAGTAGTTGTAGCGTCGAGCGCAACTAGTACAGAGGCAAAATTTGATTTCTTGGAAAATTTGTGGACCTGTGAAATATACTTCCGATCCATATTTTTCTGTAAGGAAAGGAAAATAATGTAATTTAACATGTAAAAAATAAATACTCATACAGGAAAGCACAACGACAAAGAAACAATAGAAACCATTTTGAAGTGAAATTATATTGGAAATTGAAAACATAAATTAAGCAAGAAAATTTCAAGGTGTTAAGATGAGCGTGAAGATGGAATATGTAAAAGTGGAATGCAACTGAAGGGATGGTACCAATAGGATAAGGTCTTCAAGGATTTTGAGTAATAGATTTGGAGGCAAGGTACATCTCTTCTTTTTTCCTACGTGTGACAAAAGGGTTCTCCTACATCCGTGAATAGCATGTGAAGGAGAAAGTGGGGGAGATGCAAAGATCATTCAACGAGTGAACTATTGAAACAACTATGAAAGTTATGCCTTATTGATCAATGTTGTCGATGTATATTTTTGCCTTATTTAGTGTCATGCCTTGCGATTTATGGATTTTTAAGCCCCATTCCATGCAGAGCGTCACTTGTGTTCGTGAACCCCTTGTTATGGGGGGGATTAGCACAAAATTTGGATTTGAAGGATCCCATGGTGGGCCCTTGTAGTGAAGAAAGTTAACAACAACAAATGATGGGATTTCGGGGGGTTTAGAGCCTGGTGCATATACGATTGTGTGAACGGTGCTGATTGAACCATTAACAAGGCCAACCTCAACCAACAAGTTACTGGTGAGAATGACACATTGTCCAACGAAAAGGAGTATTTTCATAGCTAGTTGATCATATTCCAGTTTCTTTGGGGGGACTTGTCTCCTTTAGGCAGCATAGAAATGTGCAACTGGTTGGTTTCGTGTTTTTAACATGGACTTATTTTGTAGGGAAACAACCTCATTTGTTGCAGAGAGATGCATTGAATTGGAGAATGACTGGAGTTCAGCTTCAGGAAGGTTTATTTTGGAACGTGTCATAAGAAGCTTCCAATGATCAACAGTGGGTGTTGCATTGTCAAGGCTAGAGAGGAGTTGGAGAAATGAAATTTGAGTAGGGCTTGTTCCTTGTTGTAGAAACATTGTTCAAAGCATAACATTAGTATCGAAGCTTTTCCATAGTTCAGTGCCACGAGAAGTGCCTACATACATTGTTGTGTCTTTGACAGGTGTAAGTTACCCAAGGTCCCCCAAAAGGATTATAGAAAATCCACGAAATGGGTTGTTTCTATTTGACAGGAATGCCTCGTGCAAGAAACCATTGATTTGAGAAAGAAATTTAGGACCAATGTAGCTCATTTCATCAACTAGAATGTATTTGAGATGTTGAATTTGTTATTGAAGGTTTAAGAGGGATTGACCTTCTAAAGGTTTCATAAAGGATATAGGGATGCGAGGAGTAGAGTGGATCATTAGGGTATTAATGTGGAATTTTGCAACACTGGTTGGAGCGAGCAAGAGGAGGGGGTTTTCTCCATTGGTGGAGTTTCCAAGGAAAGCATTTTTTAGGCACACAATTAGGAACGACTTTTTGGTGCCAGAAATGCCTTTGATTATCATTATTAAAACTGTTGTGGCGGCGTTGTTGTGGAATTGGGAGAAAATGACATTGAAGGCAATGGTTTGGCTTGGGGACAAGGAGGAAAGGGAATGTGAGCATGGGGAGGGTCATCAGGCAATGAACAACTAGAGTCAGAAAGGTCTGGGGTAGACGTGGTGTGGTGAACATGCCAAGCCCGATACGTGTGTCTAGTTTGTTCCCAATGTGCTATAATGGCCGCATTAGATGTGGCAATGTCATCAGGGAGTCTGCAGAAAGGGAAATACAGAACGAGTTCGCTCCAATGAGATTCTACATAGGATTTTTATTCCTTTGATGTAATGGAGGTGTAACGAGGAAGGATGTGGACGAGCATGGGAGGGAAGATGTGTTTCCACGGTGATTTTTTCTGACGGGATGAGAAGGACCAGGAGCGTGTGACTTAAATAAGAGGAAATCTTGCAAGTCCAGGTGGTCTTTGCATGTAGGATGTGATGAAAGGTGTTGATGGAAGATGACCATCCAATTCTTGTGAAAGACATTTGAATAATTTTTTTATATTGTGGAAGACAAAAGAATGACTGCACTTTATTAGTGGGAGTTTTTGTAGCATTTGGCATGTTTCTTGTGCACCAATGTCCCGATCATCAACCATTTCGGTTACGAATTTGTGGAATAGTTACAGAAGGAGAATCGGGGGGGGACATTGCAAGAGACGGGAGAGAATTTGGTGGTAGATTTCAGGCTTTGCCTCTACTTTTGCTGCATACTTTGAAATGTATTTCAACATAGAATGGCATGAGAGAACTGTTTGAAATTTAATGTTGGCCCTCCATATTACAAGTAGATGAGCATTGTGCAAATTTAATTTGTCATAATTTCTAATAGGGGAGTACAATTTCCTCCCAGTAGCACCAATGTGAAGAGGAGAGGTATTATGAACCTCCCATGGCACTCCATAGTGGCAATTTGTAGCATTATTTATCCTATGAAAACATGTAGAGAGTGGTAATTTTTTGTCTTTGAATGGAATTCAGAGGTTGTTTGTAGTCTTGCAACTGATTGGTAGAAAAAATTTCATGTGTCCCAAGGAGGCATCAGTCTTGTAGAGATGAATGATTCATGACAGGGGCCCGGTTATGAAGGGGGTGAGGGTTCCAAGCAGTGATGTACATATCGAAAAATTCTTTGGCTGGATGGACATTTGTATTGCTGTTCTAGTAGAGAGTGTCCATAGAAGGTGCATTTGGAAGCCATAAGAAATAATGGATATGTGTGGAGTCGTGATGTTGCCATTCATACCTTAGAAAGAAAGGGGAGAAAAAGTAAGATGGATGTGTGGAAGTGAAAGTAATGAAAGGAAAGACAGGGAAGGAATAGTATGCATACCTGCATGAGTAATCCTTTACAAAGAATCCTTTCAGTATGACCTCTTCCAGGAATATTGTGAATCTGCAATGGATGTATTGAGATGCACGGTGTGGGTTTGCAACAATGTTTTGGATTCTCCATCAAGTTTGATCACGTGAATTGGATGGAGGGTTGGAAGGCATGGCATTATGCAAGTCAGGCCATTTGGTATTAGTTGCACTTAGTGTGAAGAATATGGTAAGAGTACCTTGTTGAATGATCATGTCAGTGAGCTCCCCTCTAGCCCTGGTATAGAATGAATGACTCCCATGTAAGGATGAGACAAAATGCATAATCTAGTCTAGAATGCTGGAAGGTGGAATTTGTTGAAGGTGGTGGCAAAGGTCAGCGATTGTTGGTGGAAGGGTATTTGGAAGGTCCCTTTTAATGAATACAGAAGGAGTTTCTTGGATGCGATGGCACATGATAAGGTTTTACAGGTAATAGAGAAAGTGAGGATGTTGCCCAAAATGGTTTTAATGGTAGTGGATTAGATGCAAAGTGTATTCCTTCATATCCACTTTTGCAATTCTTGGTTGGTTAATCATGGAATATCCGGTGGGGAAGAGGGTAGGGAAGGCCATGGAGAAGAGGCTCTTTGTGTTTTATTCATTGACTGGAGAGAGGCCAATGATGGGCCATTCAAGTGATTGGGTGGGTGTGGAATTGTAGGATTCTATGTGGGTAAGTATTTTGCCAATTTCTGAATGAGAGTTTGATAAAGTTGAAACAAAGGATGATGGGTGGAGGTTAGATAGGCATGGGTGTGGAAGTTCACAATTAGGATTTTCTGAAATGGCTTCTTGGAGTGGGATGGAAGTCTTGTTGATATGGCGTAGCATGTTGGAAATTTTGACAGTGCAACAAGTAGAGCAGAGAGAAAAAGTTGGTTAATCTAGACATCTTTGTAGTATTGGTCATTTTGTAGTTTGAATTGCAAAGTTGCATGAACACATGATCTACTAAAAAAAAATTCATAGGATGTTTCGTCATTACTATTTCTTTTTACAAGAAGGATGTCTAGTTTTGAAATCATGCGAAGATGAGAGGTGACAGTGTTAGTGATATCTTGAGGAAAGCTAATAGTATGGAAAAAATATTTGAGTTGCCACCACGTGCATGGGTGACTTGAAGAATGGGGTTGACATGAACAATGAGCATCTCTTCAACTTGAGTTGGGTAGGAGAGGACATGTGGTTGGATACCTGGGTCCATGTTGTTTGTGGAGGAGAAATGGTGGGTTGTTCATTTTTCAGCACAATGGGTACAAGAAATGATTCTTTTATTTGTTTTTGTTTTCATGGATGGGTAAGCTTCATGAAAATTTGAGCAAACTTGGATGAGACAAAGTGCATCGATCCTTACATGAAAGTGACGATGTGCATGTTGGAGATATATGGGGAGAAATTGTTGGGAAGGTGGAAAGGGAGGCACACGGGGGGGGCACATATACAGGGCATGCGAGAGGTGAAGGATTTGAAGGGGTTGGAAAGGTTTGGTTAGCGGGTGGAGATGGAAGGGGAACTGGGAAAGGTTGGGTGGAATTTAGGGGAAGGAGGCAATTTTGGGAAGGAATGGGAGATTGGTTTGCGTTGGATTGAGAGTGAAGGTTGGCTTGACGATTGGCAAAGAGGAGGCATCGACGTGCATTAATTCTTTCTTTGTTAAGCTTGTAGTGGCATTGTTGTTTTCCCCTTTGCACATTGTTCTCTGGTGTGGTTGGAATATCTGTTGAAAATAAGGAAATGTATGTCAAGAAGAATGTTGGAAATTATGAATAAAAGAAAACATGAAGGATTGTGTTCCCCTTTCAACACGAAGAATGCAATAAATGCAGAAATAACAATTCACAGTCAGATAGAAAGAAAATGCAGAGGAGAGGAATTTTTCAATTTATTCAAATCTTCTCTATATTCGATGCATCTCACTCTAAAAATATCAAATTACATAGCCTATACAAAATGGTCGAAGCCTACAATTCAATGAAATTCAATGTGGAACTGGACGGGTAACAAAAAATCATCCTTTTTGTCATGAAAGCCCATTTCTTCATTAACAATGCACAGAGCTGCATATGCCCTTCTTCTCTATTTTTTTGTTTATAAACGACACAATGTACAAAAAACATAAATTGGAGGACCTAAAATTATGTTTGTTTTGGCTTTGAAACCTCATTGTGTTCAAACCCTCGTGGCATTTTGGCAATATCAAAATTTAACTTGGGCACTATCCATTCAGCTTTGTGAACTGTGATGTGTGCTGGCATGATCACATCACACCATAAAAAACAACCTGCGGGCATTACAGAAAAATTTAAAATGTTGTGATTCAGATTTGAAATAGCACTATTGCATCACAATGCATATAACATAACTTGCAAGACTTTAATGGAAAACATAAAGTGTTGCAATTGTGATGTGATCTGGCACTATGCCATCACAACTTACATAACATAGCCTGTAGGTGATTAACTGGAAACCATAAAATGTTTCGATTGTGACATGCGATGTGATATCACATCGTAACATCGCAAGGTTCGGTGAGGAGTGTAATGAGTAACAGTTAAGGTGCGATGTGTGGGCTGCGGTGCAGTAAACAACGGTAAGTGCGAAATGGAAAATGCATAAGATAAGGCAGAAATAGAAGGTTTGTATGGAGTTTGGGTATGGGTTGAGGGTCCCACCAAATCGTATCTGCGAGGAAATAACATTGTGATAATGCATGAAAAGGTAAGGGTTGATACTTGCGGGCCCTAACTGTAGGCAAATGGTAAGTAATGTGGTGGGTCAAGAAATTAATGCAGAGAATGGCTTGGGTACTTTGCTCTAAACATTTCTTGAAATTGCGTAATAAAGAAAAAAAAACTTCCCATTTGGATCCTGGACTCATCCTTCCTATGGGTTGGGGAACATTACGATGCCATTCAAAACATTGTAGATGTGGCCAACTTGAATGAGAGCATGTAGGGATTCTGCCAAGTCATTGAAGGTAGAAACATGGATTTGATCACCATCACGGTCAACAAGGTCAAACCCTAGCAATTTTCCAGTGTCATTTTCATTTCTATATTCACGAAGGGGTTTTTTTGAAGGCACTCTACCATGGATGGACCAAGATTTTTGGCTAGGGGAGAGTGCTTTAAAAGGGAGATAAGTTGCAGATGTTAGGGTGGATTCTTGGGAGGACAATGTGTGATTTTCAAGGGAGGGTAGAGATGAAAAGGGAGAGGTAGAAGAGGAGGTGAGGTGGCTTGGAGCATCTGTTCAGTGGAGAGAATAAGAGGGGATGGGTCACCAACCAATGGTACAACCCACTATAATATCTAGAGGTCCACGACACAAAACGACCTGCAAGAAGGAGCATTGTATCAATGAAGAGGGGAAGTAAAACATAGGAATGAGAAGAAGAATTAAAAACGGACATAAGAGGAGAATCATAAAAGTGAGGAAGAAGGGGGGGGTGGTTTGTACGCAACGTACATGGATTGATATGCATATGTGCATGAGCATATTTCGAGGAGAACAATGGAGCCTATTTGCAAATCCCAGTTTTGTGCAAGTGCAGTATGCAAAGAAGGGAGCAGAATGGTATTTTTGTGAGCACCATCGGAAAGGGAAACACGGTAGCAAGGGGTCGCAGTCCGGGAAGAACTTATCTGTTCAAGTGCAACCACCTAGACGATTGGTTGCAGGTTGGCAGCACTAGAGAAAAGTGAAGAAAGATTATTGTGAGTTAATGATGTCTCCATAGCAATGCGAGTGTCTTATTAAAAGAAGGTGCAATTTTGATTCAACGAATTTTTGCTAAATGGCCAAAATGGCTAATGCTTGTACACAAGTGACACAACTGAAAATCAATAACATACTTTTCGAAGGATTTTTCACAAGCATAATATAAAATCTTATGCGAGTGCAATAAAACATCTTACTTCATTTCTTCAGCTGAAGAATTAAGTCACATATGCGAAGAAGAGGAAGAGAAGTCCCAACATATGCAGCTTGTGACTTTTCACCTTCCTTTTCTCCTAGTTTCTTTTATTTTCATAAATAAATGTGCCAAAAATACTTTTTTCCTTTTCAATGCATTTTTCCAATTTCCCCTTAGCCATAAATAACCGTCATTAACATCCACTAGTATATTTTTCTTCACATTCAACTTGGAATAAGTGTCCCTTTCCTAAGGTGTTATTTTTTCCTTTATTAACTTTTATTACTTGAATGTTTAGCCCGGGTTTGTTACATAACCCTCCACCTTGGGGAACATTGTCCTTCCTGTTAAACCACACCTATACCTCAAAAAAACCTTTGAAAAGAAAAAATATCACCAATGGAGCTTTATAACATAGCTCGTTGTGGTATTTACAATGAACAACATGTTGAAAACATGACAATAATATCGTCTACTGGAGATTTATAAAACAACTCATTATGAAATTTACAATAACAACCACATATACATATGTGAATTTTATTTAAAGAAAAATAACCATATTGTCTATGGAGCTTTATAAATTGAGTTCGATACAATATTCACAATAATATACATAGACACATATTCACATTTTCTCAACCAACATATAAAAGGATATGACTCTTGCATCCGCAACAAGGGAGTTGAGAGTTTCACACCTCCATCCTCAAAATTAGTACCAAGATTCACCTCCTTCCCAGGGTGTCTAGAATGCATTTCCAAATTCAAACTTGCGTTCAATTTCCAGAGCTATAATACTGCTTTATTTCCTCTTAGTGAACAGTTACTAGCTCCTTGCTCCAAGGCACATGTCCAATGTGCATATGATTCCATTTGGAAATTCTAATGAACAAAACAAATATACTTCTCGACCTTTCCTTCTCTGCTACACTTTTCCTTGGGAAATCCTGTCACCCCCGTTAGTGTAGTCATGCACCTTCCAAGTTCCTTGACATATCCTATCCTAGCCACACTGTAATATTCCTAAATTAGCACACAGCTAATTGGAATATTTTATTTTATTTTCTCTTAGATAGAGGAATAAGAGGGTATGGAGACCAATAAATCTCCGTAATAGGAATAAAATACACTCCTAGTGTGAATGGAGGTCATATCAAAGATGGATTGAAGACCCTTAGGTATGAAAAGGGTCTAGAGCATGAAGACTGGGTCAAATTTGACAAAATCAAGCAACATTGTTATGGAGGGGTGGCATTTATGATGGGAAATCGCAGTTCTGGAGGGAGATTTATTGCATGAAGGTGGTGAAATAATTGAGTGGGGCCAAGGGTGAAGAAGCTCATAACTTATATAAGGAAGAGTATGGCAGCCATAGGGGGTTATGTTTTTGGATTATTATTTTGTATATGGTCCGTTTAGACTTGTTGCTCTCTTCAGCTGTTTAGCTAAGATTGCAGTGTTGTTTAGCACAGGGTGTTCTCGGTCGGGAATCCCACCTATTTCCTTGAGATGCCACTTGGAGGAGTATTGCACTAAATTTCCACACTCAAAGTTAAGGCCAAGCTACAAATTTCTTCATCAATGTAGTTTCTGCTTAAAGTTGTGCTATGTTCCAAGGTGCAACAATGGATAATTATATTGGGTGACTTCAGAGCTATTTTTGCAGTGGAGGAAGGTTTCCATCCATTGGAAGGCCTGTAAAGAAGCCCCATGGGGTTTATTGACATATTTTTCATTAGGCCAAGGAGTATTTATCCCCTGCGGTGCAGTTTCAGTCTAGATCTGTGTTATTTTAGGCAAGAGTTGCAGGGGTGGTTGCAGTGGTTGTTTTGAGAGATGATTTCTTCAATTGAGGAGATATTATTTCATTTGGAGGATATATTAGAGAAGAGATCTAGTTTTCTACATTAGCTTCATCCATATCTTCTCAATTCTATTGTTACATCATACCTTCAGCCCTAGTGCTACAACTTACATTGGCACATTGTGTGCATTTTCTAGAAACCCTCTTGGGTTGTCTTGGAAAGCTGATCTAGTGCCCAGATCTATATGTATAGCATCTATTGTGGCATATATCAGTATTTTTATATGATTATATGATCCCCAGCTATATTTATGCTTAATATTACTACGCTATAGTAGCTCTTCGATATTTTGTATTGTTGCGACAACTCATATTTGGGAGTGATTGTTTATGGGGGGCTTGTTTCCTCATTTCCTATGATTTATGCCTCATTATTTGTTATTGATTTGTTGTTCTTATACATAATTTTATGGCTCCATATTGGTCTCCATTGTTGATGTGTTGATTTACTTTGCTATTTCCAGTTTTTTGTTCATATGTTGCTGCTTTCCCATTCGAGAATATTACAGTGGTATTAGAGCATAATCTTGGCTCAGCCTGTGGATATCCACTATTATGATATCTAGAGAAAAAGAAGAAGGAGAAATATATTATAATTATGGAAAGAATGAGCTTTATCTCATCTCTTTTCAGATCTAAGAGGGGCCTCACCAAGGAGGTCAAGCAAAGAAAGACGGAGAAAAGCAATGAAACCACAGTAGGGTTTCAAGATGAGGAAGGTACATGTACATCCTATTAGCAAAAGAAAGATCTAGTACTAAATAGATGTCCAAAGAAACATGCTATGCTCTTTTATTTTGAAGGAGAATACAAGAGGCATGGAGATGGAGGACAATTAGATCATAAGATTCTAAGTGAGTACATTGCAGAATATAAGTCTCAATCGAGAGTTTTCAAGGAGAATCTAACTCTCCCACAGTTCATTCAACTCAAAGAAGAAATAATACCTTGCAGCAATAGATTTTTATTATCTAAATTTGATGAGTCATCCACTTTTACAGCAAGAGCTTGGGGAATGAAGTTGGATGAATTTTTCTTGCTACATCCAACAGTAGAGAAAGAAGTTGTTCAGATTGCAGCGCTACACCTTGAGGGTGAAGAAAATTTTTGGTGGTTCAGCCATTTGACTCATGCAAGAGTGACTGCATATGCATATTTTACTCAAAGGTTGATCAAGAAGTTTGACAAGAAGAAATCAGAGGAGAAGAATCCTTCACCACCACTTGCTGCAGGAGCACTTGCATCAGGATAAAGAACACTTGCACCCAAGTAATGTGGTCTTGATCTCTTGACATTAAGAGTCCCATGCACTCTTCTGGAGATGCATGAGGAGGAGGAGACTTGTACCAGCACTGATGCAGCCATAGAGGAGTAGCCATCATCATCATTAGTTGTTAAATCCATCCCACTGGAGGAAGGAACACTTATAGCAGTACAAGATGCTCCCAATCTTTACCAAGGTATGCATATGTTTCCACTTCTTTTTATTGCAGCACATCATGTGGACGATTGTGGGGATATACCATTGCATGACCTAGGGTCAAAGGACATTATTGATTTGGAGTAGCAGAATATCACTGCACTGATGACCCTTGATGTATTCAAGGAGGAGATACACATTCATCCTAGTATATCATTGTTGAGCTTGTTAGCACCTGAATTGGACCCCAGGCTGAAAACTGCAAAACAGGGTAACAACTAAACCACGCTCAGCCTTGTAGCTAGCCCTACAAGCACAAGAGAGGGCTCTCTCTGTAAAAATAGATCTTCAATAAAACACAATAGTGGACTAATATTAGGCTAGGTAGAATTATGGGAAAAGGTTTTAATAAAATGAATAAATTTCAACGATGTGTGGGATTAATAGGGACAGTTGAAACTGGGGATTTAAATCAAGACACAGGGTATTTCATGGGGCAAGGTAGGCAGGAAATTTAGCAATTAAAGTTTAATAAGGATGATATGGAAAGACTGGTGAGAAGCTGAAAAGGGCACAATAAATGGATCCTTTTCAAACAGAAGAGAAACACAGATAATGAATGATTTCCCAAGGCAGGGCATTAAAATGGATCCTACCTTTCAATCTTGAAAGAATTCAAAAGGAAATTTTTATGGATAAGAGGTGAAACATAACGATTTACATATGAAACAAAGGAGAAAAACAAATGCTAAATCTCATACCGCATGGATCCCACAAATCAGAGCTGCATCTCCTATTAATTTGCTGTCAACTGTACAATGGAGCGCAAAATGTTCTTCCACACTATTCCCCTAATTTTGAGTTACAGATTCTCAGACTTCTTTACAAATGATTTACAATTAATTTAAATACACTGAAATTCGAGAACATAGATCCATAGAAAAGGGAGTTGTTTGACAACTCAAAAACTGAAGCGCAATCATAGAAAAGAAACACAACAATCTGCCACTGAAAATAAGGGACAACGATACTTTTTGACGTCTTGAAAATTTACTAAAGGAGAAATATGAAATCCGATCCTATTTCTTTGTTGCTGTAGATATCTTTGTTTTAATTTAAGCTCTTCGGCCAACTGACTATTTCCTTTCCTTTCCACTATTCGTTTGAAGAAAACTAACATTTTAATAAAACGTTGTTGAAGCAAAATGAAATGAAATTATATACCTTTGTGAAGGGAAAATTTAATTTTGAATGGGAAAAGGGAAAGGAAGTAGGCGGGACCCGCATCGCAATCGGAATTGGAGGGGCTCGAAAAAGGGGAAATACAATAGAGTGACAGAAAACTTTGATACGATTATGTTAGTATGAATTCTTCGTCGAGGTGTACGAAAAAGAACCACTTTAGCTACGCATAACTAATAGCCCTAACAACAATAGAGGCTGCCAAACATCTTCAGATCTGCGATTAGTAGTAAAAATGCTGCAACAAACAGATCTACAAATGGAAAGACATTAAGCAGTAAAGTAAAGGGTTTGCTCCATGCATCCAACAGACAAGACAAGAACACGATTTTTTGAAAGAATTTTATATTACAGGGCACCTGGGAGGAAAACAAGAAGGTGTATCCATCTCTCCTCAATGGGATGGGTTCTTTGTAGTCCTCAGCACTTCAGATCTAAGCTTTCTCTCTCTTGTAGGTGTAGAAAACCCAATGCAGAAAATAGAGCTCAATGGGAGCAAATGGTAGAAATGAGACCAAGTGTATAGATCCAGAGTGATCTAATAGGCAACAAAAGGTGAGGAATGATGGGAAGAACCCTCCTATTTATAACAAAATATTGGGTCATTCTAGATCTTGGTGCATGATTAAAATAATGTTAACCAAATCTAGATCCACCTCTATGGAATATTTTTTTATTATTTGTTGGAGGGAAAGGGTGTTTGACTTGGGTCAAATCCCTTGATTAGTGAAAAATAAATAAATAAATGATTTATTTATCTTTTTAAGGAAGTGGTTGGGAGATAATAAAATAAATAATGATTTATTTGATTAATGGTGAGTGATTTGGTCATATTTAACAAGGAATATTATCTAAATAAGATTTAAATAATTATTCCTAGAAAATAATAAGATAACTATGGGTTTATCTCATTAATTTCTTTGTTTTTGGGTTAAACATGACTCGGAATAATAATTAAATTATGGTTTAATTAATTATTCCATGAGGAAAATCAAACAAATATAGGTTTGTTTAATATTTCCTTTTGGGGTTTCCTAATTTAACATAGTGAAAGTAGTTTTACTTAGGGTAAAACCGGTCTTACATGGTGTACTTGGGTCCATCTAATGATAAAAGGTTAGATGACCAAAAAATGGTGTAACAGATTGCCCCCCAGCGTGCGAGTGTCAGGAGCAAATCGTATGACCGAAGTACGTTGTAAGAACACAATCACTAGACAACAAAAAGGGATGTCAGAGAGATAAATGCGAGGTAGATAGTGTGCTGAAGGACTAGACCTTGAGGAGACAAGACTTGCAGGTGCAACAAGTCTCTTTTTATGAGAGGGTACCTGTGCTGAAGGCGGCGGGGGAGGCATACCTATGCCCGCCGTGACAAAGTACAAAAGAATAGTGTGTCCAGTAAACAAAGGACCGAACCATAGAGTACAGCTGGCATAATCAAGATCCAGATAGAAATATAATGAAGAGTCTCACATACATGTTGTGCCTGGGATAACAGCCAGGACTAGTACAATAATAGCTGAGTACATGAGATAAATACAACCCACATGCCCCCTGTAAATGGGGAAGGGCTCACAAAATCTGACTGATACATGCAAATCAAAGAGGTGCTGCAAGTGGCTAAGGCCAACATCATCAAAATCTGGAGCGGCATCGAAGGCTGCAAAGAAGAGGTCATTCGGGCATGTGGGGGGCTACCTGCAGGGCCACCCCCTCATGAGGGTTGAGACATCTCACACATACCCGGGAATCATCAAGAGCTGCTGCTGGATCACTGGACCGTCAAGTATACGAATCTCGATCATGCTGAAAGGAGCCGGAGAAACAATCAAGTCAAAGGGAAATGAGAGATCCCCCTGCCTGATCCGAGGCACCGAACAAGAGTGGAAGCTGGAACCAAGGTACACCGCCCTCTAGACCTGGCTTCTGGAATGAATGTGCTGATGTCGACAGAAGGAGGTCCGCCATAGGTGAGGTAATGAGAGATCCTCAACTAAGGCACGAGAGAAAACAATAGAGCGACGGACAGACTGACACTAATGACGATAGTGGAAATGGGAAGGACTGAGTAGCGAATGGACGACTTCCCTTGTTAGAGCATAAAGAGCATGAATGACATGGCAGCGACTGACACAAGATCATAAGGGATAAGGGACAGTGGGACTGAAGGTCATAATCTGCGTCACAAGAGAGAGACCAAGCAATGAAGGATGGAGGGCTATAGTGGGGTACAAAGAGACGTGGTATAGACTCCATGGAGGCAATGATGACTCATCTTGGATGCTCTAAACAAGGGCGGCTCGATGGTGCTGCCACACAGTAAAGGCCCTAATGGGGGACCTCGGAAGCATGAGTACAAGATGGGAACTCATGACGAAAATCGACACGAACATGGACAAGTAAGGGGGCAATATGGTGCCCCAAGTACAAGTGGCGTGAGGAAATTCGATTTTAAATGGAGGTGAGGTAACTTCTCGTGGACGAAATGGGTCCTGGTGAAGTAGGAAAAATGAAAAAATAGATGCGGGCTATCTAAAAGAAAATAAAACATGCATTTCAGAGGGGAAATGCTAAGGGTAATATGTCTTAAGATAGAGTGCATTGCGAGGGTTAGGAAGGGGATGGCCTTCGAAATCCTCTAAGAGGTATGCCCCTTTTGCCAAGATCCTTACAAATGATGTAAGGGCCTAGCCATAATGAGTCAAACTTCCCATGACCTAGGACATCATGGGCCTGGTCATATACTAGAACAAGGTCGCCTTCGCGAAAAGTGCGAGGTTGGACTTTTCGGTCATACTGAGCTTTGGTGCGTTTTTTTTGGCCGCTCCCATGGTTTGCAAGGCAACACGGCGGCCTTCGGAGGCATGCTCAAGCATGATAAGTCATTGTTCTAGCGGTGGGGTGTCAGGGAGAAGTTCAACGGCTAGTTGTAGAGAAGGAATTTCACACTCGATTGGTAAGACAACCTCCTCTCCAAAAATGAGGTGAGGAGGGTTATGGTTGGGGGGCAGAGGTGCCCCCAAGCATGGTGTGGTCATGCCAAAATGTATTTAGAAAAATGGGAATCTAAACACATTTTAATGATGTGGCGTGCCATTTGTTCTGGTTATGGTTATGCAGTTTGAGAAAGGAAATGGAGGATTACCAATCTCTTTTGGTACTGCATATAGGGATTAAATGGACTTTAAGTTTCCGAATTGGCATACCTGGTGTCACTATCCCAAAAGGAGGATTTGGAGATAATGAACTGATGCTCTCGTAGAAAAGCTATAGGTTGGTCAACAATAATGTCTAAGAGACTGGGTTGCTGATGTAAGATGAGGGAACGATAAGGGGTATCGTCCTGAGAGTGATCTGAAGTGATATGGGACTCTAGAGGTTCTTCTAAATGTGGAAGAATACGGGGTCTAGAGTCAACACGACCAGATACACTAGGAGAGTGGTGGAGAATGGCTTCTCTTGGTCTCTCAAATGTGGGTGCCCCCTTACCCAAACATTGGGTTTCGATGTAATGGCCACAAGGTGGATGTGGTGTCAACGCATGGGTTCGATGTAAGGGGGAATAGATAAAGTCAGGGGTGGGAATTTCTTCCATAATTTCGTTATCGTGATAGAAGATGGGGTGACCGGTGGAAGAAGAACCACCTGACATGGTGAAGTGGCCTGAATCATCATCATGAGAAGAGAGGTTCACATGCGCATCGTCACAATGGGTGACCGAAGAGTAAGTAGATAAAGGATCTACCGATGTTGAGCCCAAGATGACCGCTGAAGGAAGGTCAAGCGAAACAACATGGGAGGATTCAGATGGAATGTTCCCCAAGGGTCTCATGGATGATGATAGGTAGAAAATGCTGGACGAAGGCTCAGTCATCTCGACATCCGGAGGGGGAATGTCAATGGGAGCAGTCATATCTGGTAGTTCTGCTGAAGCAGAATGCGCAAATAGGAGAGAGGTGGACTCATTGCGCTTGGCCTCAAATTGGTGGACCGCAGCGATAGAGGTGCGGAAGTCCGTGAGGCGGGGACAAAGATGGGTGGAATGGCCATGGAGATCACACAAAGCACATGGGTGGTTGGTGTGAATAGTCTTGGGGTTCTTGGCCGCGGTCGCGGAAGGAATAGAGGCTTCTGGGACCGCGGACTCAGGGAACGTGACATTAACCATGGGCTTGAGATGAAGTAATTCAGGACAGGTATGGGAGGCATGACCGACAACATCACACAAAGCACACTGGATGGTATGCTTTGGGGGCTGAGGAGGAGCAGAGTTTGTCGGGGCAGCCTTGTCCTTTGATGCCCCCTTGCGAGCTTTTCCCTTCTTACCCGAAGCGGTCACAACAGGAGGGGGTGCCTGTTGAGGTGACTGAGGCACTGATGCAGCGGGAGAAGTCATGGGGACCGGTGGAACCGGGGTCAAAGCGATATAAGGTTTAGGCTGACCAGGCAAGGTGGGGGCTGGAGGATCAAGGTACCAAACGGGAATCCCAAGGGTCAAGTTAGGAAGGGAGAGGGTGGCCATGACTGGTACCGTGTACACTCCTGGTAGGGGAGCTAGGAACGGTATCTGACCAGAGGGGTAATGGCCAGGTGGGACGACTCCTAAATGGCTAAGGCCTGGAGGAACCGTGCCAGGGGGATAAAGGGGCTCATGACTACCAACTGCAGGTGAAGGGCTAGGAGCAGGTTGCGGAGGGCAAGGTTGCTGACTAGCCGAAGCAGGTTGCTTGAGAGCAGCCCGAGATGATTGCATCATGCAAACATTCGATGAGCTGGAGTCAGAGATAGGAGGAGGGGGGAGATTAGGAAAAGTTCCAAGTAGGGAGGAATCTTTGTAAACGCTGGGGGAGACACTGGTCAAGGAATCGACGGTTTGCTTGTTGGCTACAGAAGAGATGGTCGTCTGAGGTGAGGTCTGAGCTTTTGGCTCATGATATGTCAACTGGTCAATGGTGACTATCTTTCCATTATGAGGGAAAGACATCTTGCGGAAAACCGCGGATGGGACAGCAGACATAGCATAGGTGTAGCTTCGCCCCAATAGAATGTTGTAGTCTAGTGGGGCGTCGATGACTTCGACGTCAACACAAACAGTCTTCCCGGCAAGGGTAATAGGACAATTACGGAAGAGGCCAATGGGCTGTGAGGCGTGGCCGTCCCATGCTCAAAGGGTGATCGTGGAAGGGGCCAGCTCAGGGGATCCGAGTTTCTTCCAAACAGAAGCGGACATCACGCAGGTGGATGCCCCCTCATCAATTACACACCGGGAAACGTTGGCGTTCCAGATTTTGACTGGGATTTGGAAGGCGACAGAAGGAGGAAGAGGAGGATGGTCCGATGGAGTGGCATCGAAAACAATCATTTGGTCATCAGCAGGATCTACAACACCCAGGGCAGATAGCAGAGCCTTCTTTTGGGAAGGGCACGATTGGAGGAGTTCCAATGTGGAAATGGCAGCAGGAGATTGCGCCAAATCATCTACTATGCTATACGAATGAGCAGCTTGACCAGAAGCAGCATTTCGGCATAATGGTCCTTTAGGGATCTTGGTATGAACCTCAACTTTGGGTTGAGGGATATGTAAGGGACCATTGGGTGTCGAAAGAGGCTCTGTAGAACCGGAAGAAGGGGACTCGAGGGCAGACTGAGCGGGAGGCTTGGGGTACTGGCGAGACCGAGTTTGAAGGTTAAGGTCAACGGTTAGAGGCGGATCAGAGTTCATCATGAGGATCTGGTAATTGGAGGAACCAGAAGGGGAAGGTGGAGTGGCCACCTGTCCGTCAGGTGGTTGGGTAGCCATGAATCCCTGCTGTGCATCCACCTGCGCTTGAGGGGGCGGGGAGCGTTGTTGCAGGGGTTGAGAAGGCAAGGGAGGTGAAAGTGCATATGCTGGAGGAGTTGGCGCACCAGGCTGTGGATAAGGGTAATGGTTAGGTTGGGCAACATTGAGGTAAGCAGGAGGTTGGGCAAAAGGATGAGGCATGCCGTATCCTAGATGCATGCTACCGGGAGGGGGAGAAGTGCAGGAAGTGGTGCCCCCTCCCCCAGGAAAACCATAGCTCATGTTAGGTTGAGTGGATGGATGAGAGATGGGTCCAATGATACTGTTGGCGGCATGAGGTGCCCCCGGTGTATGGGCATCATTGGGTGTGGAAAGATCAGGTAGGATAGTAGGATCATAACCTGTCTGAGCGTAGATCAGGTCATACTTTAATGCCATTTGGAGGGCATCTTCTTCGGTTTGAGGAAAATGGGATGCGACATCTTTCCCGATAGGGGACAAGAGAGATCTAAGGAACCAGTCCATGTAGACATGGTCTTCGAAGGGAGGAGATTGGCATAAGCTCCGTCGTCTTCGCCATTCCTGGACATGGGTGGAAAGGCGGGTCGAAGAGGTTTGCTTGAAGGAAGTCAAGAGTTCGATACCAGTGTCATAACGAAGGGGAAGCTGGAAGTAAGATAAAAAAGCCCGGGCAAGAGTTGCAAAGGTGGTATGGGAGGAAGTGGGCTGGTCAACATACCACTTCGAAGCTTCGCCTGTAAGCGTGCGTTGGAACAGTCTAAGACGAACAGAGTCATCGATAATGGAGGTAGATGAACACCACATGTGGAAAGATTGAACATGATTTGAAGGATCTTCTCCAGCACGACCTTCAAACTTGGGGATGTCGGAAGGGAGCTTTGTCGGCATAGCGGGCCAACTAGCGTCATGATGTATAGGGTCGTTTATCAACCGGTCCAAATCTGGGAGGCTGAGGCCTGCCAAGAAGGGGAGCAAGGGTGTAGTCGAGGTAGTTCTTGTGGTGGTTCCGCTAGTAGTAGTTCTGGCATTAGGGCCGGGAGCACCACTAGCGTTAGGCCCTGGACCAGACATAGTGAAGGTGACAGGGGGAGAACCTAGAAGGAAAAGGAGAACCCAAAGAATCAGAAGAGGAGTCGGAGGAGGACTAGCTCGACGACGGCGGGGCAGAGTAGGTCGATCAACTGGAAACGGAGGGTGAAGGCCAAGAAGTCGCCGGGAAAGGCGCCTTGGGGGCGCAATGATGACAGGAAGAAGGAAACCGACAAGGGTAGAAAGGGACAGAATCAAGTAACGTCAAGGGCAGATAAGGTGCAGTGATAATTGATTTTAGAGTCTTTGCCAGGCGGTGTTAACCAGGTGCTTCTTCACTTAGGGTCAATGTGTGGTGTGCGTTAATTTTAATTTTTAAACCCTTTTCGTTTTGAGAGCAAGAAAAAGTGTGCTGCGTAACTGAAAAGAAATCTGCAGAGAACAATATAGATTGCTGAAATAACAAAACATTTAACAGCTAACCATGCATCAATTGAACCCAAAAAGGCGGGTCTCTTAAAACTACTCTAAAAGAGCGAAAAAATCTATTCAAAACACACGGAAAAAGAGGCCAATAGATCTAGGGTCAAAAGGGACAGGGATCTAAAGGAGAAAGCTGCTAAAAAGAGGTGCAGATCACAGCCAAGAGGCAGAGGCAAGGTGGCTGGAAAAAAGGGGGAAATCAGCAAAAAGCGGAAGGGACAGGGATGAGGTCCTAAAGGGGGGTCCAAACAAAACTACAAGAGGTGATTTGAAAGGAAGAAAAGTTGATTAAAAGGGATCTGAGGATGAGGTATCAGATCTGAAAAAGGGAAGGCTGAAACTCTGAAAAATCAGACACCTGAAACAGCTAAAACTCTTCCACCAAAAGTGGAGGGTACTGAAGCCCTAGGGGGCTAGGTTCCCACTTAGATGAGCAAAATCAGATCAGAAACAAGTCGAAACGGGCTGAGACAGAGGCTGGAAAACCCTGACAGAAGCTTCAGAAAAACCCAGAAAAAGTTCAGAAAAACAGCAGAAAAAAGTCCAGGTCGCGGTTTTTGACCAGTTTTTCGCTCCGGTCGCAGTTTTGGGGTTGTTTTCTACGTCCTGAGGCTTGAGGTCGCACTTTTTGGGCCAAAAAGTGCGACCTGCACTTTCGGGACTCTCGGCGGCAGATTTCAGAAAAAAATGTCGTCTCAGCTGCGGATGATGTCGGTCACCTGCGCAATAGGGCCAGAAACACACGGAAGTTAGAAATTTTAATGTTTGAGGGCTTTATGAGGAAAAAACCACATGAAAATAGGAAAAACAAAAAGTTTAAAAGAAACCCTAGGGTCTGAAGTAGCTGGATATGCAGGAATAGGAAAAACGACAGCGGTCGTAATTCAAAACCCGTGTGGAGTCGCCATTTGTTAGTATGAATTCTTCGTCGAAGTGTACGAAAAAGAACCACCTTAGCTACGCATAACTAATAGCCCTAACAACAATAGAGGCTGCCAAACATCTTCAGATCTGCGATTAGTAGTTAAAATGCTGCAACAAACAGATCTATAAATGGAAAGACATGAAGCAGTAAAGTAAAGAGTTTGCTCCATGCATCCAACAGACAAGACAAGAACACGATTTTTGAATGAATTTTTATATTACAGGGCACCTGGGAGGAAACAAGAAGGTGTATCCAGATCTCCTCAATGGGATGGGTTCTTTGTAGTCCTCAACACTTCAGATCTAAGCTTTCTCTCTCTTGTAGATGTAGAAAACCCAATGCAGAAAATAGAGCTCAATGGGAGCAAATGGTGAAAAATGGGACCAAGTGTATAGATCCAGAGTGATCTAGTAGGCAACAAAAGGTGAAGAATGATGGGGAAAACCCTCCTATTTAGAACAAAATATTGGGTCATTCTAGATCTTGGTGCATGATTAAAATAATGTTAATCAAATCTAGATCCACCTCTATGGAATATTTTATTATTATTTGTTGGAGGGAAAGGGTGTTTGACTTGGGTCAAATCCCTTGAGTAGTGAAGAATAAATAAATAAATGACTTATTTATCTTTTTAAGGAAGTGGTTGGGATATAATCAAATAAATAATGATTTATTTAATTAATGGTGGTTGATTTGGTCATATTTAACAAGGAATATTATTTAAATAATTATTCCTAGTAAATAATAAGATAACTATGGGTTTATCTCATTAATTTCTTTGTTTTTGGGTTAAACATGACTGGGAATAATAATTAAATTATGGTTTAATTAATTATTCCATGAGGAAAATCAAACAAATATAGGTTTGTTTAATATTTCCTTTTGGGGTTTCCTAATTTAACATAGTGAAAGCAGTTTTACTTAAGGTAAAACTGGTCTTACATGGTGTACTTGGGTCCATCTAATGATAAAAGGTTAGATGACCAAAAAATGGTGTAACAGATTAAGTCATAAGGGTAATCGGAATCTGAATTGGGAGTTTTGGGTGTGGAGTACAACACAATACATGCTTCCGATGCGATAAGGTAATGGCCTTTGTAATAAAAAAATTCATCAAAATTTAAACTTTAACAAAGGCAAAGGGCCAAATGTATTATGAATGGGCAGAGGGTTAGAATGGTGGGACCGGGGCATGTGAACAATCGCAATTGGAATCGAGAAGTGAGGAATAGAGTATAACACATTACAAACTTCCGATGCGATGGGGAGAAAGGCCTTTGTAAAATAAATTTGAAACGAAATTTAATTTAACAAAGGGTAGAGGCCTTTGATAATAAAAAATGGGTGGAAGTGATATGTGGTGGGCCCATAAGTGAATTGGCATAGGGGATCGGAGATCGGGGGGAGAAAGATGTCATATATGGATTCGATTGCCGATGGCTCAATCGGCTGTAGGCCATTGGATCGAATGGTGAAATCAACGGCGGAGGAGTAGTCGAGGTTTTATAATGGGGGCGGGGCTTTTTGGGGAGCTTTGATAGGGATGTCCCGATTGGCTATGAGCCATCGGATGGAGTTGGGTGATCAACGGCTAAGGGATAATCAGAGCGTGCCGATCGGGGGATTTGAAATTAGGGGGGGATGATTGAGGGCTCCGATTGCGATGGAGAGATTGCGTACAGGTCGTCCGATCGGACCATGAGATCAATAGTCAAGATGTGCATAGAAGGGATTCCATCGGAGGATTTGAAACAATCGCATTGAAGTTTTTGGATAAGGGTCAATCGGGGCATGCATTTAACATTTGGGACATGATCGGGAAGTAAAAGGATCGGCGGAAGATTTTACAACACAAAACTTTAAACTTTATATGATATAAAGTTTGAAAGGGTCATGACGGGGAAGTATTTTGGAGCGGGATTTTATAATAATAAACTTTGATATGTTTATTATAAATTTTTATAAGGTATGGTGGGGAAGTGGTTTTTTCATAAATCGCATTTATGTTTTAAATAATTTTACAATGCGATTTTATAATCGGAGGGGGGAAAAATGGATTATATTAAGGGAAATATTAAACTTTAAACATAAACTTTCAGGGAAAAATGGGAAAAAGGGGAAGTTTGAGGATATAGGGGATTTTTACTTCACTTAAGCATAAATTTCAATCCAGAAGTCAGTTTCAAGAGTGTAAATACCATTGGAAATCTCTTTTCAGGCTCTTTCTGATGGATCTGCTTGGAAGATGATTTGGCGCTGAACATGCTATGGAAATATTCTCTGAAGGTAGGATGATGACTTTATGAAGATGGCAACTTATGAATTTGTGACTTATTACATATGATGACATAAAATTACATAATGAATGATAATAAAGGAAAAACATCACCTCAAAACATGGTTTTGAGGTGGGAAATACATCAAGCTTAATAAAATATCTCTTTGATCTTCTAGGTGTTGTGACTTTAATTTTATTGACTTCCTCATGACCTTGCTGATATTTATTCACATTTGACTCATTAACTTGACCATGGTGAGACCCTAGAAACTAATGAGACCCATCCTATGAACTAATGACATGATTTTTGAAAGTGAAAGTGACTCATGACTCAAGACCATAGAAAGGAAAATCAGCAAGTATCTCATGAGGGGAAACTGATGAAAAATTACTACCATCAATGAATCCATGACCTAACAGAAAGGTGAAATTTATCTCAGTATGGGACTCCTAATATGAAAATGCAAAAGAGCATTTTTGATCACTGATGGCAGTACGACTAGATTGGCACTAACATTGGCTCCAATAGCTCCTTGGAGGTGCCAAGAACACCGTATACCAAGTAGCCTTATCCATTGGGCATGGAGTCAAAAATGCTGAAAACTGACACAAATGCAAACTGACTCTGACTCAAAACTAAAACTGAAATAAACCCAAACCATACACATGTCATCCAAGTTTTATAGCCTTCACCTCGGGCCCCAAACCTGAATGACTGTGTACTTGAACTCTGATAAAAAATAATATGGTATATACAATGATGATGATATAGATTCTGATTCATTGTCTTCAAAAATGGTAGTGCTTCAACATCCTACCATTTCCTGCTCCTCCAGGACAATCCTGGCCATCCATTTCTAAAAGCAAGAAGGCATTTTATCCCCTGTATGCTGTAATTCTGTCTGGTCCCTTCCAAAGGTTGTCAAACTTACCGTGCTTCCCTTTGTCTTCATTTCTTGCATCCCATTTCAACACTACATCATCCATCTAAAACTTTTCTTCTTTAGTCTTTCGGTCCTAGATCTTTTTAATCTTGTCCTGCAACTAAATCGCATTCTGTGACACTTCTTCTTGTTTGCTGAAGGTGGATCATCTGGTTGATCCTTCACTGTTTGTCATCATCTTCTCTGCCAACCTCGTGTAATAATTTCATAACTGGGACTGTAAGAGATGTAGGAAAGATAACATCATTTCCATAAACTAATTCAAAAGGCAACATACCTATTGATTTTTTATTGCTAACTTTGTCCACCCATAGTGCATTAATGAGCTTTTGGTGCCAATTTCTTTTGTTTGCCTCCAGCATTTTCTTAATTATACTTATCAGTGATTTGTTCGATGACTCTACCAGGTCGTTGCCTTGTGGATAATACATTGTGGAATGGCCCAATGAAATATTATATTTGTCACAGAAATCGACCATTTTCTTGGATCGGAATGCTGTTGTGTTATCTGTTACAATTTTACATGGGCAACCAAAACGAGATAATATATTCGATTCAAGGAATTGAATAATTACCGTGTCTATTTCTTGCCTTGCTGGGACGACCTCGATCCATTTCGTAAAGTAATCTGTTCCTGTCAATATCCATCGGTGTTGTGCTGAGGACGTAGGATGAATCTCTCCTATAAAATCGAGCCCCCACTATTGAAAGGGTGCGTTCACTGAAATTGGTTTCAAAGGAAGCGGAAGCAATTTTTTCTTTCCTTGGAAAATTTGGCATTCATGCCAATTCATCATTGTTTTGTATAAATCAGAAAACAATGTGGGCCAATAATACCCTGCTCTCAATACCTTATTAGCTATAGTCTTCCAAAACAAGTGACCGCCACAATCACCTTTGTGGAAATCATGCATTACTTTCTGAGCTTCTTCTTCCACCAAACAATTGAGTAGAACGCCTCTCGGATCTTTCCAATATAGAGCATTGTTTAAAATGTAGTATTTAGAGGATTTAAGTTTCAAAGACCTACCTTTACTCTTAGACATGCCTGTAGGGGGTGATAGATGCTGAAGGACATAGACAATATCTGAATACCAAAGAGACTGCAAAAAAAATATCTGAAATAGGAACCATCAAACCTTCATCTTGATCTTCTGCTACCGCTATTATGAGGTTTATGTCCAAGGCACGCAGATTTGATTGGGCCATAAATTTTTCTAAGCCTTGGCCTTTAATCAACTTTGTGGGTTTGATCTCTAGATCATACTCCAACATAGCTGCTATCCATTTACCTCTTCGACCTTCTGGATCAGTTTGCAGCAACACATCCTTCATTGCTGTGTTAGGGACATATGCTATAGTATGTGAATGCAAAATATAGACCGTAAAATATTTCAATTCATTAATAAGTCCCAGTGCCTATTTTTCAATAATATTATACCTTAAAGCAACATCTCTAATAGTCCTACTGGAAAAGGAAATTGGCTTTTCTACCTCATCTCTCTTTTGCATTAAAACAACAGCAATAGTATGCTCAGATGCAAACGAAAAGATAATACAATCTTGAGTATAGTCGGGACTGATCAAAACTAGAGAATTGGACAAAGAAAACTTTACCAAATTGAATGACTTGATAGCCTCCTCACTCCATTTAATAGTGTTGTCCTTCTTCAACATGTTGGTCATTTCTCTCAAATACTCAGCCAAGTTAGGTATAAATCTGTGCAAAAAATTCATCTTACCATTGAAGGCCTGAATCTCTTTCTTATTCTGTGGTAGATCTATGAGCTAAATTTCCTCCACTCTAGTTGGATCAATGCGGATGCCATCTTTAGAGATGATATGCCCAAGAAATTTTCCTTCATCCATGGCAAAAAGACTCTTTTTGGGATTGAGAGAAATCCCAAATTTTCTGAAATGTTGAAAAACAACTCTCAAATGGTGCAAATGCTCATCATATGATCCTGAAAACACTGTCAAATCATCGAAATATACAACAAGAAAAACATTTTTTTCATTTGCAAATGCAATGTCCATTGCACGCTGGAAAGTAACTCCAACGTTCTTCAGTCTGAATGGCATTTTAGCATACTGAAAGGTTCCCTAGGGTGTTGTGAAGGAAATTTTTTCTCGGTCCTTATCATGCACCAAGATTTGGTTGTAGCCTGAGTAGCCATAAAGTAGTGACATTTTGGATGCTCCAAATACTTTCTGTAGAAAGTGGTCCATTTTCGGAAGTAGATAATTATCCTTTAAGGATGCCTTATTCAAATTCTGAAAATATATACAGAACCTTATCTCTCTAGTATTCTTATGCACTGGGAGCAAATTCAAAATCCAGTCAGAAAATCTAATATGAACTATGATACCTTCTTTGTACAGCCTATTTACCTCCTTTTCGATGGATGGCAGTAGCTTCAGATTGATTCTTCTCAGCTTCTTTCTGAATGGCTTTTGATTCGGCTTGATAGGAATAGTATGCTGGATTATGTTTTTATCATATACTTTCAAATCTGAATAATCCCATGCAAACACATCAGAAAATTCAGAAAGAAACTTAACATACTTCTCTTTTACCTCAGGGGATAATTCCTTTGACATCTTCACAAACTTGGGCTTGTCAGGTGTTCCAAGATTCACGTCTTCAACTCCTTTCTCAGTGGGCACCAAGCTTGGCTTCTTTGCAACGTCATCCTGGTCAAAAATCTCCTCTAGAGGTATGAGACCTCTAGGAATTACATTATCCTTTAGCTGCAATATGTCCATCTGGTTTGCTTCCAACTCTTGATCATCCACCTCATACTCACCTTCTATGGGAGTGTCTTTGAATTATCCATCACCTTTCAAAAATGCATTAATCTCATTATCATCCCAAAACACTTGCCAATACCTTAAATTTTCTGGAAATGTAGGTCTATGTTTGACATAGATCTCAAACTTATTGCTGGAGTTCATCGGAATCTTCAGGTTGCTTGTAGTAGTGGCAAGAGAATCTGCTATGAGATTTTGCATCCTGGGTACTGCTGTCAAATTTTATTCAGGGAATTTCTTCAAGATATCCAGGACTGCATTTCTGTATGCCCTAAACCTTGGATGTTTATCTTGGTATTCTCCTTTCACCTGTTTAATTATCAGCTCGGAGTCGCCATAGACAGAAATCCTCTTTTCATTCAGCTTCTTCAAAATTTTGAGACTTGCAATCAAATCCTCATACTCCACTTCATTCTTAGAGTAACGAAAGCCAAATTATAAGTACAAACTCTAACACTGCTGGGAACCTTTTTAGGTTGGGAAACATCTCTCCTAATCCATATTCCAATACTAGCTCCACCCTTACCAACAACTCCATCAAGATCGATGCTCCACAAGATTTCTTCCTCTTCTTGTAGATGTTGGAATTTTGTTTATTTTTCCTCTTTACCATGGCTGATTTCTGGCCGTTACTGTCATTTTGCTGCTGGTAGGAAGGAGACTCAGAAGTGCTTGCTGTTTTTTCTTTTTCCTATTTGAGGACTTCTCTGAAATTCACTGAGATTTCAAGTATTTCATCTACTTGTACCAACTGAACATTCTCATCATTTAAACCATCATCATAATACAAGACAAAGGACTCTAAATCTATGTCGATAGCATTAATGGGATGGTTTAATGGTTTCTCTTTGCTAGTAATCATATATTTCATTTTATTTTCCCTATATAACTTTCTCAACTGGACAAGTACAGGGATAATGGCATAGGAGAAGTCAAGTTGCATAGTTCCCTTGAGTTTCGCACCCCAAGACCTAGATAGAAGCATTCCAAACCTTGGTGGGACATCAAAAACAAATACATCCATCAAGACATTCTTTGCTGGAATTTGATCTAAAGACATTGCCAGGTCTTTGATAAGACTGATACAATCGACCCTACTTGAGTCGAAAGAATACAAATCATGGTATTTTCGAGTAATGTCAAGACATAGCTTCTCCATGACGGCTTTGGGCATCAAATTATGTGAGGCTGGAGTGTCAAAAATCTGGTAAACTTTATAAGTTTATATTATTATTGATAAAAGATGATTACAATGGGGAATCACCAAGGCTTTAAATATAGCCTTATGGTGTCCCTTGGTGAAGAGGCATGATCTTTGATCATTCCCTTCCGCATTAATAAACCTAAGATAACTATATCTAACTAATAATTAATATAATATACATAACATTGCCCCTCTCTTAAGCTGCCTTGTCCTCAAATCATACGTAATGATGGACAATGTCGACAAACGCCTGGGTTTCTCGAACAGCGAGCTCTTGCTTCCCACATTTTAAAAAGATCATGGAGTATCTTCTCAAGTTCAATCTTTTGTTGATGTGGATAGTGACAAGATCTGATATTGACAGGGTCGGTCCTTTCTTGACTTCTATTGGATGTTCATGTTCCTTATTAGGAGGTATTTTTATTGGCAGGTCTTGGAAGACTTTTTTGTGTTTCCTAACTATTCCTTGTTCTTCTGGTGATTTTTTGTGATTCCTTTTTAGATTTAGAGGTAAGTTACCAACAATTATCATTCGATGCAACTTCTCCTCATCATCAAATGCTTCCTTCTTAACAACCATATCTGCGTCAACACTGAAGGCCTCAACAGCTTCTGGCACTATATCCGTGGCTTCAAATGTGTTTGTCTCTTCAATTTTTTCTTTCAATTCTGGGGATGAAACATTTGGTTGTTTATAAGCATCAATATTTTCATGGTTTCTTTCATTTTCAATGACTATGTCTGTTGTTGCATCTGTGATAGCAGTCACATTGAATACCAAAATTGTTTCTTTTTCTGCCATTGGATTTTCATTTATATAAACGTTCTCAATAACTTCTGTTGCTGCATTACTGGCTTTATTAGTGGATTGAGTTGCATTTTCTTCTCTTGGTTTCTCAGCTCTATAATTTTCATGGTTGATCTCAGAGTCTCTACTTCGAGGTGGTTCAACACTATAGCCTTCATGTGAGCTGATTTCAAATTCAACCTCATTTAATTGCTCCTTGTTAAACACATTATATTCATGATGGTGATCTGAATTGGCTAAATTGTTCAGTTGATTATGTTCGACATTTGGGAATATTGGAAGTTTTGTCTGACTTAAATTATCTATCTTATCATTTAGCTTATTGAAGAGTTCTATCATCTTGTATGTGGTCTCATGATGATTTAGCCACATTTTTTTTTCTATTCGATTTGTCATGTCATGAACCTTTTTGATGTCGTCGGAGTGTCCTGCAACTGTACCTTCAAGATTGACTAATCTTTTTCCGAATTCTTCAGAATTATTATTGATTTGTTTCTCAAGATCCACCAATTTCTTCTGGAATTTGGCCATCAACATCGATGAAGACATTGAACGTGTATGAGGTGGGGAATATTTTTCAGCTAGTTTTTCCCATTTTTTTTAAATTAATTAATTAATCAATAATTAATTAATTAATTAAATTAATTTTTTTTGAAATAATAATATAATAATATATATATATATATATATATATTAAATAATAATAATAATAATAATAATAATAATAATTTTATTATTTGAATTATATATATATATATATATATATATAGAATTATGGGGAAAAATTTTTGTTAACTTTGAAAAGTCACGTTGTTTTTAAAAGTTACGTTGTTTTGAAAAGGGTGAATGGGTTTTAATACCATGGGCAATTACCATGGGCTCCAAAACCACGAGCTTGTAAACCGCAAGAAATTACTCTTCCTTATTTCTTTTTACTTCTTTATATATATCTCTTTTTTCTTTCTCTTTTTTTCTTCTTTTTAATTTATTTCCCCCTTTATGTTGACTTTCCTTCTCTCTTTTGATTATATATATATATATATATATATATATATTTATTTATTTATTCCTTTAAAAAAAAAAAACAAATGTTGTTGCCCACAAGCACTTGGTTTTAAAAAAAATCTGCAATTCTGGAATTTTCTTGTAATTCCTTAATTCTGGGTGATCACATAGATCCTGAAGAGTGATGGCTCTGATACCAATAGAGATTAAAAACTATGGTAAACTTTATAAGTATATATTATTATTGATAAAAGATGAGAGATGAAAGATGATTATAATGGGGAATCACCAAGGCTTTAAATATAGCCTTATGGTGTCCCTTGGCGAAGAGGCATGATATTTGATCATGCTCTTCCACATTAATAAACCTAAGATAACTATATCTAACTAATAATTAATAAAATATACAGAGCAGAGGCTCTAGAGTCCAACATAGCATTATGCAAGATGAATTCATGTACTCTAAGACTCAGATAAAAGGGAGGGACTTGGTTTTCTTCAGATTCTTTTGTGGCTGGACCAAAAATAAGCTCAAGGTAGTCATCTTCTACATTAACCATATCAGAAATAGAGTCTATTTGCAAGACTTTAGACACCTGAATTTTATATGCACTATTCTTCACCAACTCTGTGAGGGGCATAGACACTTTCAACTTAGAAATGTCATTTTCTAAATTAAAGGAGGGAGATTCTTCTACCTCTTTAATGGGAAGGTCTCTTTTTTTTGTCTTCTCCTTTACTGTGCTCTGTTGGTTCTTTTCATTCACTGTATTAGTAGCTGCTGGTGCTTTGTTAGAGGAAGGATCAGCTGGCTCTTTTCCTTTCTTCTGTGCATCGTTTTTCATCTGGAGCTCTTTTCTTTTCTAAATGGGACTGATTGTAACATCTTTGTTCCTTAAATATTATTTCCTTTGCTGAGCCGACAGAGCATTCATATACCCTCTCTGATAATCATTAGACTCTTCTTCCAACACTGTGTCATTTGCCAAAATGAAATTTTGGTATTTTTGAATGTCTAGAGTCGCCTCTGTGTATTCTTCGTCTTCTGTGAGGAAAATTGGTGCACCATCAGCTGTGAAAAAGTGATTTGCCTCAATCACAGGATCATCACCATCTGAGTCTGTCCCTTACACATAGTTCTACTGCAATGGTGTTTTAATCTGCTATTGTGGTGGCGCTACTTGGTCCTACACTCTTTGCTCTCTCTGTTTGATTCTAAATTGTGGCTGCTTCCCTCTAAAATTAAAATTTATTATTTGAGGCTTAGGTCTATCTGCAATGGTTAATATATCAACCATCTTCTCCACTATTCTAATCAGAGTGTCCATTTTCCTGTCTGAAGGAGAGGCCTCCTCTTTTAGTGTGACTCTTTTCTCAACTCTGTTTCGTGCTCTTTTAGCCAACAGATTAACTTCAATGCTTACTGATATCTTCTGCATGTCCTCAAGTGAAGATGGGTCTCTTTCATGCAACTAGTAGGCCATATCGGCATCAAAACCATCTGGAAATTATAGTAATGCTAATCCCACATGAGGTTTCAGGTTAGTTGGAATAGCATTATATACATCATTGAATCTTAAACAATAGTCTTGCACAATTTCACCCACATTTCTCTTAATATTCTCATATTCAGACAGAATTTGGAGTGGGTTCTTTTTTACCTGCCACCAGTCTAAAAACTATGTGTGCAACTCTGGAAAAGTGTGAATTGAGCCTACTGGTAAGGCTCTGAACCATTTCCTAACTTCACCTCCGAAGCTTTGAACAAACAATCTAGTAGTTACATTCTCTACTTCCACCTCATGTAGATCAAAAAAGCCCTTCATATTATCAACATGCTGTTGAGCTGTGATGCTTTGGCTGGCATCAAAGATAGGAATTTTTCTTTGATAGTTAGCAGGAATATCATTGAGAACCTGAGGTAAAACCAGGTGTGCATACCTGGTAGCCATAACTCTGGGTGGATTTACAACAGGATTTGTAGGATTTATGGGAGCTGTTGATGGAGGAGGTGATAAATTGGAATTAACTGTAGGGGATGCAGATGATTTAGGAGGAGGGAATACAGTTCCTGATGACTCTGAAGGCTCAGGAATATTAGTTACAATGATGGACTAAGGAGAATTAAAAATGTAGTCATCAATGGAGGAATTTGCCCTTTGAACTTCAATATCTACAAGGAACTCACTATCTAAAACTGTATCATTAATGTCAGTTTCAGACTTATTTCTAAATAAAGAAAGCTCAAAATTCTCATCAAAGGAAAGATCTTCTACAAAAAACCACTCACTGGGCCAAGTATAGGATCTAAAGACAGGTCTAGGACTCAATGATCCTTCTTGTCTTCTAACAATTCTTGGGATAAGATTCGGATTTTCAAACACAGGGGGAGGATTTGGATCTGGATTAGCCTTGGTGTATCTTATTGAAGCCATTTTGTGTAATTTTCTACTGTACAAAAATTTATTTCAGCCTAACAGACTCTGAAAATCATTTACAAGAAAACATTTACTGGGGTGATCTAACTTTTATGCTCTTTTATCAGAAATATATGATTGTAATAAGTGGTTGTAATTATTTTCTTTTCCAACAACGCTCTTAATAATGTTTCGTCGTGAAATAATATCCTGACCTTTGAAAAAATATTTGTAATTTAATGTGATATTAGGGGACACATTAAAAATATTGAGCAAACCTTATTACTCTGGTCGAAATATATAACACTTTATAACAATGGCACGATCCTTTTAAATCTTTGGAACTTATGTGATTTTTAATCAACGCGACATATATTTTATTCAGCAGGGGCCCACACGTCCACTTTTCACCTTTTATGAATAAAATAGACATATAATACCATAAAAGCGCTGGATAGTACCTTGATTTATCGCCCATGTTTCTAGGCGCGCGATTGTCGTCAGATCAAAGGTGCTTCAGATTGAATGGTTCTCGTTAGTTTCACATTTTTTCAGAGGTCAAAGCTTAATAGCTTAGAGCTACGTGAAATGGGCAGTATTGGAGTGATGACGTGCCCGAATATAACATGATCACATTTTTTAGAAGTAGTTTTGCTCTGGGGTAAAAGCAGCGCGAAATGGGTGGTTTTGTTTTCCAAAACCCACTAGTGGTAAATCAAAACGAGCTTTGACTTCAATTTTTTATTGCGGTTAAGCGCTTTAACTCCTCACGTTAACTTACTGTTGGGTCCCACTATACTATTTATCCATCAGCAAATAGACCAAAATTTCACTCAAATCACAGAGATTTCTTTAAAAGTGTCGCGTTCAATGCAACCAAGGTTTCTTAACCTTAGGCAGGGTTCCTCAATACTCTGTATAACATAGAGCCTCACTACGATTTTCTCTTCTACAGGCCTCTGTTAAAAATTTCTTCAAAGCAGAGTAAACATGTTTTATTGCCGAGAATACAAGTTTCACAGACAGTCAGATCAAAACATTCCCTAGTGGAGTTGCCAGCGATGTTAGCACCCGAATTGGACCCGAGGCTGAAAAGGGAAAAATAGGGTAACAACTAAACCACACTCAGCCTTGTAGCTAACCCTACAAGGACAGGAGAGGGCTCTCTCCGTAAATATAGATATTCAATAAAACACAATAGTGGACTGATATTAGGCTAGGTAAAATGATGGGAAAATATTTTAATAAAATGAATAAATTTCAGGGATGTGTGGGATTAATAGGGACAGTTGAAACTGGGGATTTAAATCAAGACACAGGGTATTTCATGGGGCAAGGTAGGCAGGAAATTTAGAAATTAGATTTTAATAAAGATGGGATGGAAAGACTAGTGAGAAGCTGAAAAGGGCACAATAAATGGATCCTTTTCAAACAGAAGAAAAACATTAAAATGGATCCTACCTTTATATATTGAAAGCATTCAAAATAAAATGTTTATGGATGAGAGGTGAAACATAACGATTTACATATGAAACAAAGGAGAAAAAAAATGCTAAATCTCATATCGCATGGATCCCACAAATCAGAGTTGCATCTCTTATTAATTCCCCGTCAATTGTATAATGGAGTGCAAAATGTTCTTCCACACTATTCCCCTACTTTTGAGTTACAGATTCTCAGACTTCTTTACAAATGATTTACAATTACTTTAAATACACTGAAATGTGGGAACATAGATCCACAGAAAAGGGAATTGTTTGACAACTGAAAAAATGAAGCACAATCATAGAAAAGAAATACAACAATCTACCCCTGAAAATAAGGGACATCGATACTTTTTGACCTCTTGAAAAATTACTAAAGGAAAAATAGGCAATCTGATCCTATTTCTTTGCTGCTGTAGATATCTTTGTTTTGATTTAAGCTCTTCAACCAACTAACTATTTCCTTTGCTTTCCACTATTCGTTTGAAGAAAAATGACATTTTAATAAAATGTTGTTGAAACAAAATGAAATGAAATTATATACCTTTGTGAAGGGAAAATTTAGTTTTGAATGGGAAAAGGGAAGGGAAGGAGGCAGGACCCGCATCGCAATCGGAATCGAAGGGGCTCAGGAAAGGGGAAATATAATGGAGTGACAAAAAACTCCGATGCGATTAAGTCATAAGGGTAATCGGAATCAGAATCGGGAGTTTTGGGGGCGGCGTACAACACAATACATGCTTCCGATGCGATAAGGTAATGGCCTTTGTAATAAACAAATTAATCAAAATTTAACTTTAATAAAGGCAAAGGGCCAAATGTATTATGAATGGGCAGAGGGTTAGAATGGTGGGATCGGGGTATATGAACAATCGCAATCAGAATCAGGAAGTGAGGAGCGGAGTATAACACATTACAAACTTCCGATTTGATGGGGAGAAAGGCCTTTGTAAAATAAATTTGAAACAAAATTTAATTTAACAAAGGGTACAGGCCTTTGATAATACAAAATGGGCGAAAGTGATATGTGGTGGGCCCATAAGTGAATCGGCATCGGGGATCAGAGATCGGGTGAAGAAAGATGTTATATGTGGATGTGATTTTCGATGGCCCGATCGGCTGTAGGTCGTTGGATTGAATGGTGAAATCAACGACGGGGGAGTAGTCGGGGTTTTATAATCAGGGAGGGGATTTTTGGGAGCTCTGATAGGGATGTCCCGATTGACTATGAGCCGTTGGATGAAGTTGGGAAATCAACGACTGAGGGATAATTGGAGGGTGCCGATCAGGGGATTTGAAATCAGGGGGGGACGATCGGGGGTGCCGATTGCGATGGAAGATACCGTATAGGCCGTCCGATCGGACCATGAGATCAATGGTCAAGATGTGCATCAGAGGGATTCTAGTGGAGGATTTGAAATAATCGCATCGAATTTTTTGGATAAGGGTCAATCGAGGCGCTCATTTAACATTTGCGACGCGATCAGGAAGTAAAAGGATCGATGGAAGATTTTACAATACAAAAATTTAAACTTTATATCATATAAATATTGAAAGGGTCATAACGGGGAAGCGGTTAGGAGTCGGATTTTATAATAATAAACTTTTATATGTTTATTATAAATTTTTACAAGGTATGGTGGGGAAGTAGTTTTGTCATAAATCGCATTTATGTTTCAAATAAGGGGGGAAAAAGGGATCATATTAAGGGAAATATTAAACTTTAAACATAAATTTTAAGGGAAAAATGGGAAAAAGGGGAAGTTTGAGGATATAGGGGATTTTTACTTCACTTAAGCATAAATTTCAATCCATAAGTCAGTTTCAAGAGTGTAATATACCATTGGAAAGCTCTTTCCGGGCACAAGGGTGTCACTCAATTAACCTATGACATAGCATGTGCATTCATGGCATACTGAACAATACCCTTAATTTGACTACATATTGGAAAATACCTCTAAAAGTCACTTTATTTAACCCCCTACCAATACTAACCCAATACATTTTCCCAATTTAAAAAGCCCCTACTTTCACTAGATATTGTAGGTATTCATTTTTTCATTAAAAATTTTTATACCCCTTTATATTTATATCCCTAACATAATGACATGATGCCTTAGCATGTGCAAACATCGATCAAGTTGAAGGGCCTCTAGATATCGAGCTCACAAATGATAAACTGATTAATGGATATTTGTAGCAGCAAGAGAGCCTTAGTTTTCAGGTGTCATATGTCAAGCGTTGAGCTGGAGAAAGACTGTGTAGGTTTCGACTGTATGCCATAGCTCAAGGACTGTGCAGATGTTAGGAATTTTCCACAAGCGCTAAGGATGAAGAGCTGAATTTGAATGTAGAATCCAAAAAAATTGTTAGAGAAATATGACTAAAACATGAGGAATGCAATCAATCAAGGCGGAGAAAATTGCGGCCAATTTGGATTCATCTGACAAACAAAGGATTGGAGATGCAATTGAGCAGGAAATCCAGTGGTTGGATAATAACTAGGTAGCTTAGGCTAATGAATTTGATTACAAACAGAAAGAGATGGAGTCCACTTACAATCCTATCATTGCCAAAATATATTAGGGAAATAGAATTATTGATAGGTCTTGTCAATGGCCTGAAATCTCTCATAGATGCTAGTGATTGCTTGGTGTTGAACGTGGAAATCACTCATTTTTTTTGTGCTCTTGGCCTACTGATTAAATTGGTCATGTTATACTACACACACTTTATGGGTAGACATGAATCAGGGCAAAGTGTTACAAGTGACATCAGAATAAGCTCAGGATGAAATCGTCACAAACATTAGAGGAAGGATTGGCTTGAATACCAACATTTTCCTCTTTATATGCAGTCAATGAAAAAAAATCCCTTGCAACATATCTCAGTAGAAATTTTCATATCTAAGCGCAGAAAGAATATAGGATTCACACTTATTTGCAAGCATAGAGTCCCTGAGCTATGTGGTTCATTCTTCTTGATGAATACTCCCATCATTGACATTTGAAACCTAGGTTACATATCTGGTGAAATTTTGAAAGAAACAACCTTAATTTTGGAATTTCTAAGTCAAGAGATCCAAATCAGTCCTATTAATCATACCTCTATAAACTAGAATTTGCACCGAGAGGTGAAAAGTAATGCCGGGGAGTGGGGAATGCTCTCCCTCCCCCCTCCCCCTTTCCCCAGCTCCCTCCCCCTCCCCCTCTCCCTTTGATAGTGTTGTTAATGGTCGAAATGCATCAAATAAATCCCCAATGTGTAGGTATGTCAATGGGTGAGTGGAAAGTGTGTTATTAATGTGGTAAAATCATTAAAAATTTGATTAGAGTTAGGTTAAAAAAAACCCTTTTTTATGTGTAGTCAAATAACTTTTCCAGCTAAGATAGTATATTTTTTATGACAACTTCTTTAAATATGATCTCTTGTTAAATCACTATCTCAAAATAACCCTAAAATTCCATAAAAAGTCAAATTAAACTTTACCCCTCATCAATAAATTCAACTTCTTTAATTTTATATTATATCATTTAAACTTATCACCATTTAAAAATTAATATATAAATAACAACCAAGAAATAACATATTACAACTTGCAAAACTATCGTTATTTTATTTTAAATATATCTTATATAATACACTACAAGGTTAACACTAATTATTCTCTTTCAAGTAAGAAAAATTATAATAGAATTATTATTTCATTTTATATATCCTATACAATGAATGTTGAACAATAATTAATAGAAGTATTCTCTTAGAGAAAAAAGTTATAATTAAATTATGAAATCGTTCTCTTAAAGAAAGTTATAATAGAATTATTATTTCATTTTGTATATCTTATAAAATGAATGTTGAACATTAAAATAAAAAAAATCATAATAGAATTATTATTTCATTTTATATATTTTATATAATGAATGTTGAACATTAAAGTAAAAAAATTCATAACAAAAAATATTGTTTCATTTTATATATCTTATATAATGAATGTTGAACTAAAAGAGTTCTTTTAAAGAAAAAAAATTATAATAGAATTATTATTTCATAGTTTCTAATAAATTTTTATTAAAAAATAAATAAATAACTAGGTGGTGAACACTAGTACACCGCACTAACAGTAAAAATGTTCTAGTAATAATAATAACGACAATAATGAAATGTATCAAATTATTATATAGTGAAGTGTGTTATTCTAATCATAGGAAAGTACAAATGAGTGGCCCACTTCTCATTAAATCCTATGGAGTGACAAAAATATTGGTTGAACTTAAATAACAAAATTATGTGGTCTACTCTCTATTTCTCTTATTGTTAAGGGTGGAATTTTAGTGTGCCCTTCCAAGTTCCCATAGTTTACTTTTGAGGACTTTATTCACATGAAGAGGTGCGTGAGGGCATTATTTTCGAACTATGAGCTCCTTAAGTAGCCTGCCTCATATATATATATAGTAGGAATATAACTTTTACTTATGGGATAAGGAGAGTGAACGCATGCCCTTGGAATTTGATAAAGACGTAGACGGAGCTAACACAATTAGTAAATTAAACAGGAATCTGAAAAATGTATTGGAGATCACATGAAAAATCATGGAGGGTCAGCCATTAATATTCTTTAATGGTAACACCAAAAGGAATTTAAATTAATTTTTATTGCCTTCGAATAAACACTTTTTTAGTGATAGGATCACTCATTGCAGCCCTTGGTGTCGACCCTTTGTAGGCAGGGTGAGAACAAGGATATCTAATAAGAGGAATCACGATGAGTACATGAATAGAAGGATTTAGGTTGGATATCTAATGAGAAGAATCAACTTTGAACCTTGGTTTTACTGGTTCAAAATAAATAATTAAAACGTAAAAAAATAGGAAAACAAGTAATCAATGGCAATTGAAATTAATAAAAATGCTGGATGGTGTGATCCTGTTCACCTACAAACAAGTTGTGATTGAGAATCGAGATATAAGAGAAATTGGGTTTCTCAATAAATAATTTCAGTCAAACTCTCTGTGTGTTATCTAAAATGTCAGTGTAACATACATAGGACAGCTAGTAATAACATCAAAAGCTGTATTAGTCGCAGGACACACACAATATCATACCCACTCCAGAAAATCTTGACATTATACAGTCCGCTACCATTTTTTATGTTTTTGGACAGGGAAATGAATCTTAATAGCTTTAACTGCTTACAAAGCATACACTGAAAATCAAGATAACATCTGAATTTTTAACTGCTTCTGTTCACAATTTTTCCACTCTTGCAACACCTTGATGATACCCTTTTTGGCCAGTTTCTAAATCGACATAGTCTGAGCATCTGCAATTGATCACTTTCATAGTTTGACACATTATGTGGCTAATGACTTGTAGTTCCTATGTCCTTGGACATCGAAGGAGATTGAGATAGCGAATCGAAGGATTCATTCATAGGAGATTGTTCTCCTCTTATTTCTTCAATCATCTTCACAAAATGACTCGTCTTCAGGTGTTACTCAGGGGACACTGACACACAGACCATTGATATTTGAAGCATGCCCACCATTTCCTCATCAATGTTACTGTACCTCATGAGCTCTAGATCAACTACCTCGGCTGTACATTCTTCCCTCACAACAGACTGTACCCACTTGGGAAGATCTATGCTTTCATCCGGTGCATGTAGCTGAACATGGGCTTTCCCAGTAAGAATATTTAGGAGTAGCACTCCAAAAATATATACATCTGCTTTCTGAGATATCTTTCTTGTCTCAGCTTGTTCTGGAGCCCTGTATCCCATAGCTCTTGATGCAATAGATGCAGGACTAATAATAACAACAAGACCAAAGTTTGAGATACAAGCATTTCCACTCTTATCTAACAAAACATTGGAAGACTTGATATTACCATGGGCCAGCTTGCGAGATTTACATGAGTGGTGAATGAAGGTCAAACCACGGGCTGCACCCAATGCTATCTCATTCTAGTTGTCTGGTCAAGATGAGTTCTCCTTGGACCATGATTTCCTGCAACATCACAATAGAGAAATGAATTTAAAATTGGTAAAAGAGGATCAATTTCCAGGCACAGTTCTATGATTCGAACTTACATTGGAGTTTCATTTGAAGGCTTGATATAGGATCAAAGATAAAAATACAAAACTAAACATGTGATAAAATTAAATAATCAAAATGGCATCATATCCATTTTCCAGTGAAATAAGAACAAACAATCATCTTCATGAAATATTTTAAATTATGAAAACCATCTTCCATTTTTTTTATACCGAGAACATATAATAATCAATAAGGAAACAGCGGAATACAACTAAAAAGGAAATAAGAAATGCAATGAACATACCATGCAGAAGGGAGTATAGACTTCCATTTTCCATATAATCATAAACAAGTAAATTCTCATCGTAACTTCTCAACTTTTGCATAGTAATAAGCCTTTAAGCTCACTATATTCAAATTCCACAGCCTTCCTAAGAGTGTCATATGCTGTTCGAAATCTCTTCTCCCTGGACTATGCAGATCCTTCAACCTCTTCACAGCAACAACATTAGCATCTTCCAACACAACTTTATATGCAGTTCCAAAGCTGCCCTTCCCAAGCATTTTAGCGGAAGCACGGAGAAGATCCTCCAACTCAAATTGTCGAGTTCCCTCAAAGAAAACCATTTTACCCCTCTTTGCAACACTTGATTGCTGGGGATACGGGCTTGAAGAATAAAAAATCTTCTCTGTTTCTAGTCTCTTTCCATGCTTCTCATCCATAATTTTCTGAGAGTAATTTCTCCAGTAATAACAAAGTAAAACATAGGCAATTAGCAATAACACTGCAAATTCTCCAACCACAATGGCAATAACAACACCCCTGCTTAATTTTTTATGCTTTTCTTTGTACTATGTTCCATCTCAGGGTTTGAACTTGGAGTTGAGGGCACAATACATGGATGTTGCGTCACAGGGCTGGAATTCACAATGCCTTCTGGAGTGGTAGGATTATTGATTATGCTCTTACAACTTGGCAAGGGATTGCCACAAAGAAATAAATTCCTTTCAAATGTCGAATCAGGAAACTTGGACAAAGATCCAGGGATGGCCCCTGTGAGCTGATTACCAGAAACATTAAAGTCTTGAAGACTGGTCATGTTCAAGGCTGTGATAGTACCAGAAAATAGATTGTTTTCCAGTCTCAGAGTGAGCAAATGGCTAAGAAAATTCAAAGAAAATGGTATCTCGCCAGTTAAATTATTGTTTGAAACATCCAATCTCCAGAGCCGATCTAACAATGAAACAGATGAAGGCAGTGGACCACATAATTGGTTGTACAAGAGAAACAATAATTTAATGCTTCTCCACTTTGATAAGTCGGGTAGGGTGCCATTTAACGAATTTCCCTTGAGGCTTAAGATGCAAAACTGGTCTAAATCAATTAAGGAGTCTACGGGACCGGTGAGGTCAAGGCTCTACAGCACAAGCCGAATAACCATATTGTTTAGACAGATGACACCAATCCATCATTTTCCTGCGCATGGTTCCCTGTTTTTCCAAGAGCTAAGTTTGTTGTTTGAATCAACTGAAGCCTTGAATGCCATCAATGTATCATAGTCACTTTTTGACTATGCTTGAGAAACTCCAGGGAAGGAAAATGATATTAATAATAATATTATACCTGAAACTAAATGGGGAGTAGCACATTTGTCGATCTCCATTTTTTATCCTTATGATCAGTCTAGTGAAGATTAGTGTCACTAAAATGACTGAATACTAACTCAATATCATAGCAAACAGTTAGATTAACGATTGAATTCATTAAAATTACCTTCTAGAAGATATGTTGCAATTTCCTTATGAATGAAGAGATGGACTACTTGGACTACAAATTCTTACTATCCCACCTGGACTTGCGGCTTAGCATGGAAGATAACGAAATACAATTTGACTTAACGGTGAGTTCGAGGTGGAAGATAACGCAATACAGTTTTACTTAACGACAAGTTCTGCATAATGCATTGAAATAGCCAATAGCCATCCAACATGTGTGAGATTTTAATTCACTGGAGAGATGATAAAGAAGACTTTTTATTGGCTGGGAAGAACAGGCTCACCCAAGCCCGCAAAGAAAACGCTTCTAGCATAAATATATTCAAGTTTGATTAGATATTTTGTAACTTGTTTGATTATATTGAAGGACTGAATTAAGGTAGCATAATATAGTTTTATTTTAATAATTTAAAAAGCATTCATACTACTAGAATCACAATGCATAACAATTAATATACCAAGTTGCTTCAACAAATTAGAGCCCCTTCCACTTAACTTGATGTTCCTGGACCTCCTTATTAGAATCAATCTTTGTTGTTCTATCTGCAAAGACCCTGTCAACCTATTCATAGATGCCATGTAACTTTTTGATTAATTCAAATAATCAAATAGATAATGCTGAAAATAAAGCTTTCTTATGATAGAAAGTTAGATTATACAAGTTATTCCAATATCCAGGAGCTACCTATCTATATTGAGTGAGAATATCTAGCTCCATTTCCTTGCAGACATCATGGACCTCTGCCTGTAAATGCAATCACACAAGAATAATTCAACAATTGAGTAGCAAAGTTTTAGCTAAAATTTAATTTAGAAAAAATGAATGATGAAGCAAGGACTGTAAATGCTCCAAAAGAGTAAAACAATAGAGCATCATGATGAAAATCGGATGACTAAAAAGAAGGTTTTCCCCTTTAAGCCTTCGTGATTGGGCTCATTTTTTACCATTAAGAGCTTTCCAATGCTTTACAGAAAATTAGACAGTAACATACCTCTTCTCGTGAAAGTGCCCTCCTATGGTTTCGTTCGTCCTCCACCTTCCTAATATAGTTTAACACTCTCTTGAATCCACTCAATTGTATAATCATCACAATGAATGGTTTGTTATATCTAAGACTTTTGTGATTCATAAAGTAGATAGAGGATGTCTTTAGGATTAATCACATTGTTATGATTTGGTTATCTGTCTAATGATTAATCTGAAATATGTATATCTATTGAATGGCTTGTTTACCAAAATTTGCATGTGACTAAACTACAAAAATGATGATTCTAAATCAAAGTTTCTTAGCCAGAAAGCAAGGGTAAGAGTTATCTATAAATCATAAATTTGAAATAACCCTCTCTATTTGAAAATTGATTTACAACTTACAGGTTGCAACTCAGACAGAGATTTCCATTGACAATGCATATATTACTGTCCTTTCCACTTAATCAAGAACTCCATTTCACTGCAATCTAGCTCCCCATCCAATGTCATGTTCAAGACAACCAGCACAGGCTGTCATTTTTCTTCCGGTCTGCTTTGGGCATTCCTACGTGTTGATGCCACAATACTCTCTCAATTGCATCAGCATCATCTTCCTTAGCCTCTTCTATCGAAATCTGCAGCGATTGATAAATTTGTTTAATGTCAGACATGTACATTGACAAATACAAGACTTTTCCCAGCATAAATTGTGTCCTTACCAAATATGGTAAACCAAAGAAACTAAGAATATGTAATACATTCCATTTGAATTTTGATAACTAACCACTAGAACAAGTATCATAGATACATCCTAATCCCAGATATATTCAAAAAAACAGAATAGATCCAATGTTAAGGTGGATCAATGCTAGTTTATATATAGTTGTTAGATTTTGGCAACTAAATGATCTGAAATTGTGAGAACAAAGTATTTCTCATACAGAGATTGACTGTAGGAGCATTTACCGGATATTTCACCTTTCAAAGAAAGGATGAATCCGGAGGCTACCTGGCCCTTCTACAGACTCTGCCTAAAGAAATAAAATGTAATCACTGAGATCCAATCAATGAAATTATTTGTTTTATGTGCAAAGTATTCATTGATCCAGCTTTAATGTGTGAATAGGCAAGTATACATATTCTGCAAATCAAGTATAATGGTTTGAAGATGAACTAATAAATTTTGTTCACTGTTTAAACCTGCTTGGGAAAAGTTTGCTTATAAAAATTTACTGTTTAAAGGAGCAGAATCTGAAAATATGCAGCAAAATTATACAGTATGACAGCAAATAATTGTTTAAGCGGTTCACCCCTCTCTTGGGCTACCTCCGCTGGGTCCAAAAGCCTCTAATTAGGCTTTTCCCTTTTTGATTAAATGCTCAAAATGTGAATACAACTATATAGAAGCCTCAAATGGAAAAATACACTGCAAATTAAGATTCAGAAGGCTCAAATCAGTATAAAATGACTAAACAAACACCTCCATTGGATGAAGATAGTCCAAAACAGCTCTTCTTTCCTTAGGCCCTGGTGGCTCCACGACCAAAAACGTTGGTAAATTCTCTGTTAGAGTGCCCTGGTGGCTCTGAAAACACTCCCAACAGCTCCATAATGATCCAATACCCCAGAATCAAAAACAAATTCGTATCGAAAGGCTTTTCCTAGCCAAAGTTATGGCTCTTTTACTCCAACTGCCAGTTTGGCCTAGAGAAACTCCACTAAATGTGGAGAACTGGAGTTAACTCCAGTTAAAAATGGCAACGACCCCAAATTTTTCGGGCGCGCTCCAAATTTATCGGGAGGTTAGCATAGACATTAAATGTGTTTTATAATCTGGTCACATGCACGTGGTTTCCGTTGGAATCAACCGTTGCATTTAATTTGATTTGTAATGGTCCCGCATAATGTGAACGGTCACATATTAAACAGTGGAATTTAATTTAAACAGAACCATTTGGAGTTAATTCCGCTCCACTGTGACGTCATACAGCATGTGTTTTAAACATACGTTTACCTTCGCTCAAATGCAACCAACACGTGCCTTAACCACATCATGCGTTGCCATACCATGCTTTGATAATGGCTAACCTTGGTTACGTGGGTTGTAACGTTGAATAAAAATTTGCCCACGTGACTTAACATTAAGCCAAACGTATTACAACCTTTGAAAAGTGAATGTATCATTTGGGTTTAACATAGTTAAAAAAAAAAAAACTAATGTATGGTATTTTTTAATTAATTTAATTAAAGTTTTTAATATTTAATTAATATATATATATATATATATATATATATATATATATATATATATATATATATATATATATATATTATATATATGATTTTTAAAATCAAATAAAATATTAAATATTTATATATATATATATAAAGACATTAATATAACTTTAATTAAAATCAAAAAAAATTCCACACATAGAATTAAAAAATTTCCTTTCAAATTGCAGGTTATTGGGTGATTTCAAAATGCAATATCTCCTCCATACGGTAACGGATTTGAGTTCCGTTTGCGGTGTTGGGATCGTATTGACGAGATATTTCCAGTCGATCTAGTTTGGACCAATTCTAAGCAACTTCATTTTTGAGAATTTTTCTACAAGGGACTTGATCTCCTGATCACACCTCCCAAATGGGAAGCTTTTGGACCCCAAAAGCTCTCTGATTACTAAAACTGATGATGTGGAGACTGATTCTCCACTCTTCCACCCTTGAAAAACTAAAATCTACCCGATTTCATCAATTGAAGCTTTTGAGAAAATGATAATCTATCTCTGGAATCAACTGATCGACCGGCATTGCTAAGATTGACGGAGTCATGATGCAAATGATTAAAATTTGCAAAACAACAATTGTAATTTGTAGAAAACAAACTTTTCCTACACTGATCAAACTTCCCAGAAGACTTAAAATAATTGTCACCTTGCAAACTGTTCCCATGGCAAATTCTACCATTCAGAAACCGACTTTTTCCCATGCTGAATTGTGTGTCCTTCTCGCTTGCATTGCTTTGATTTGACACTTCATTTTCTGCATTGGCTGACCCAAAAGGTGATTTGTGCAACATAACATCATATTTTTTCAAAGACAAAATGTTATCAAACTAAGACAAATCATTAGCAACATCATAAAAAGGCGAATGCTCAAAATCTGGTCGTTTCAACATCAACAAAGTTAGACTTTGACTTGCATTAACCAATGTTTTCAATTGACTTGCATGGAGTAAAGAAGATTCCAGCTTCTTCTTGTGAGCTCTCACAATGTACTCTTTACCATCTTTGAACAAGTGATACTTGTTTTCATGGCGATGAAAGATGGCCTTCCTGTCAAACAAATAAGGACTTCCCAAAACAATACCTGAGATATCAAGCGGCACCACATCAAGTTCCACTGTGTCAATAAAGTGTGCAGTTATTGCAAAGCGCAATATGCACTTCCTTGAGACTTGTAAATTGGCATCCTTGCATATCCATCCAAGTGGATAAGGCTTCGGATGTGGAATGGTCTCAAGTTTAAGCTGCTTGACCAAGTCTTCAGATATGAGGTTAGCTTGTGACCCACTATCAAACAGTGTGTCAATTTTGGTATGTTTTGAAATTACCCTCACATGGAAGAGCTCTATCCTCCTCTTTTCTTCATGAGTATCTTTGTGACAATTCAAAGAGCTAGAACTGGGAGTTGTGTCTTGCACCACTTCTTTCCCCTTAATGTTCTTTAAAACCATGGCGATGCTTTTTGTCTCATCTCCCGAGTCTGACCCTAAGTCTTGCTCAACTGTTGCTACAGTTTTCTCCTTTTCTTTGGTCTTGTTTTTGTTCTTGAATTTTTCTGGTTTCAGTTCAGGATGAAGTTTCCAACAATGATCTTCATCATGACTAGTCTTTGAACAGTTCTTGCAAAAGAACTTTCCTTTGTCTTTTCTTGAATTTGCAACTCTCTTCTTTCCTTTGTTTTTGAAATTAATATCCTCATCAAAAGTATTCTTTCCTCTAGCTTCTAAATGTGTAGTCTGCACACAGACTTCATCTAAGCTGGTACGATTGAACATTAGAATAGTATGTTGAAGGTAATTGTGCAAACCTCCTATGTATTTCAACAAGGTGTCTTGACTTTGTAAGTCTACTCCAAGTAGAAGTGCTCTCCTTCTAAACTCTTGGGTATAATCTTGCACATTTTGACCCTTAAGTTGCCTAAAATTTTGCCAATTCATAATTGCTTTCTGAATATGAGCAAGAGGATAAAATTGTTTCTTAATAGCAGTAATAAACTCATTCCAAGTTAGAGTTATCTTACCATACTTTTTGATTTCCTCCTTGGTTTTAGCTTCCCACCAAACCAAAGCTGCTCCATCCATTCTCAAAGAGGCTAATTGGATTTTTGTGTCATCATCATGCAAATTCTGAATTCTTAGATAGACTTCCAGCTGTCTAATCCACTTATCCAATTTTTCTACATTCACATCACCATTAAACATTGGCAACTCAAACTTTACATCAAGCTTTAACAAAGGATTTTTAAGAGATGTTTTTGTTTTGTGCGACTGATTTTCAGAAGTTGAAGAGGATGATGTGGAGGAAGAGGATGACGATGGAGATGGTGGATCACCATTTCCTCCATTCCCTTTCTTAGACTCATCTTTTCCTTTCTTCCCTCCTGAAGAATCTCCTTCTTCTCTTTGGTTTCTAGACCCTTCTCCAGCAATCCTTTCATTTCTCTCCTGGTATAGGATCCTAACCATCTCAGTCAAGTCCAAGAAAGCTTTTCTAAAGACTCTTTCTTCTTCCTTGGGATCCATTTCCTCATGTACTTCTCCTTCTCTGGAAGACATGTTTGTGGTTGATTCTAAGCCTAATGAGGATGAAATGGAAGGTGGATGTAATGGCTCTCCAGCCCTCCTTGGTTGAGGATTAACTTGTTCTCTAACCAATTGACCTTCCCCTCTTTGCAATTTCAGCCTAGTAAGCATCAAATTTTGCAGAATAATACAATTTACTTGCACAAATTTCACAAACTCTTAAGCAAAACCTTGAGCTTCGATACCAACATGATCTGAAATTGTGAGAACAAAGTATTTGTCATACAGAGATTGACAGTAAGGGGCTTTTACTGGTTATTTCACCTTTACTAGAAAGGATGAAACCAGAGGCTACCTGGCCCACAAACTGGCTCTGCCTAAAGAAATAAAATGTAATCACTATAATAGATCCGATAAATGAAAGTATTTGTTTATGTACAAAGTATTCATTAATCCAACTGTAATGTGTGAATAGGCAAGTTTATGTATTCTGCAAATGAAGTATAGTGGTTTGAAGATGAACTAATAAGTTTTGTTCTCTGTTTAAACCTGCTTGGGAAAAGTTTACTTATAAAAATTTACTGTTAAAAGGAGTAGAATCTAAAATAATGCAGCAAAAATATACAGTATGACAGCAAATAATTGTTTAAGAAGTTCACCCCTCTCTTGGGCTACCTCTGTTGGGTCCAAAAGCCTCTAATTAGGCTTTTCCTTTTTGATTAAATGCTCAAAATGTGAATACAACTGTATAGAAGCCTCAAAGGGAAAAATAAGCTGAAAATTAAGATTCAGAAGGCTGAAATCAGTATAAAATGACTAATCAATCACCTCCATTGGAGGAGGATAGTCCAAAACAGCTCTTCTTTCCTTAGGCCCTGGTGGCTCCACGACCAAAAACGCTGGTAAATTCTCTGATAGAGCGCCCTGATGGTTCTACAAACACTCCCAACAGCTACAGAATAATTCAATACCCCAAAATCGAAAAAAAATTCGTCCCAAAAGGACTTCCCTAGCCAAAGTTATGGCTCACTGAAGTTTGCCTAGATTCACTCCAGCTAAGTCTGGCTAACTGCCAGATAGCTCCGACAAATATGGAGTTAGGCGTTGAATTTAGGGAACCGCCAGTGGGAGGGGGCTAAATTATCGGGCCATGTGACCATACCCTCCGGCATTCATTTGGAAACTTTGAGTTATATGCGCGTATATTAAAGTTTCAAACCATAACATTAATTGGACTCCGCGCTGAGCGCTAACTCCACGGGACCACGTCCCACACGGTTAAACGCGCCCAACAAATTCAACGTTGAAATATGATTTTGTGCCATTGGTTTTTAAAACTCATTGCCGAGGCCTGTTGGTTGGGCCGCTGCGTTGTGTCCACGCCCACCTAAGCTCAAATCCGGCCGCGTCCAAAATTCTTTTGAATTGCCACGTATTTTAAAACCCACGTGACTTACATTAAGCCATACGTATTACAACCTTTGAAAAGTGAATGTACCATTTGGGTTTAACATAGTTTTTTTTTTTGTTAAACTAATGTATGGTATTTTATAATTAATTTAATTAAAGTTTTTAATATTTAATATATATATATATATATATATATATATATATATATATATAACTTTAATATAATATATGATTTTTAAAATCAAATAAAATATTAAATATATATATATATATATATATATATATATATATATAAAACATTAATATAACTTTAATTAAAATCAAAAAAATTTCCACACATAGAATTAAAAAATTTCCTTTCAAAATTGCAGGTTATTGGGCAATTTCAAAATGCAATATCTCCTCCATACGGTAACGGATTTGAGTTTCGTTTGAGGCGTTGGGATCGTATTGACGAGATCTTTCCATTCGATCTAGTTCGGACCAATTCTAAGCAACTTCATTTTTGAGCATTTTTCTACAAGGGACTTGATCTCCTGATCAATGATGCCATATTTAGAGCTCGAGAATGTGAAATAAGTTTAGCTACAACATGAAAAATATTGGACAAAGGAATCAAGATTAAAAATAATGTATATGTTTTGAAGGAAGACAATGAAGAATGTCATTTGGGAAAACAAGATGAGTGTTTTTTGTGGCATAGAATACTATGGCATATAAAATTTGACCATATTATAAGACTCGGTAAAAAGGGAGTTGTAAGATATTTGTCTGAGATAATGAAGCCTCAAAATCCTATATGCAAGTCATGTCAAATGTGGAAACAAGCTCATGTTCTGTTCAATACTAAGGATAAGCTATCAACTAGCAATCCTTTACAACTAGTACACATGGATATGTGTGGACCTTCTAGAATAGAAGCACCTAGAGGTGAGAATTAGTTTATGCTAATAATAGATGATTATTCTATACTAACATGGGTAGCATTACTGAGAAATAAATCAAATTCTTTTGAGAAATTTAAGGTCTTAAAAGCATTGGCAGAGAACCAAACAGGTTGTAAGATAAAGTGCATACAGTTAGAAAAAGGATAAGAGTTTACATCAGATGAATTTGCATATTTATATGATGAACATGGAATAAATAAGCAATATGCCATTGCAGATACACCCCAGCGAAATGGATTTATTGAAAGGCAGAACAAGTCAGTATAGCAAATGGATAGAGCTAAGATTTATAAAAGGAGCATACCACAAACCTATTGGGTAGAAGTTATTCACACAGCAGTCCACATATTGAACAAGGCACATCTCAGACTTAATTGTGACAAGACACCCTCTGAGTTATGGCATAGAAAATCAACATCGATCAAACACTTCAAAGTGTTTGACAGTAAGTGTTATATTAAAAAAGATGATGAGAAATTAGGAAATTTTGATGTTATCGAAAATGAAGGAATCTTCTTGGGATAAAAAGCAAAGGGTACAGGTGCTGCAATAAAAGACTACATAAGATTGTAGATTTTATAGATGTGAAAATTGATGAGGAGCTACCTATCAAGAGCAATAATATATGCCTTATTAATCCCCCAAATCATCCAATCAGTGAAGAAGAGGAAGAACAAGTTGAAGATGTAGAGGAAACAAAGACTCATTCGAAAGCACCCTCGAGGTATGTAAAAAAGAACCATCTGAAATATCAAATTATTGGTAACAAAAATGCATGGGTTCAAATAATAAGGAAACTTGTTGAGACAACAGATGAAACTCATATTGTTATGTTGTCCATGAATGAATCAAAACACTTTTCTGAATCAAGCAAAGGTGAGCACTAGATAGATGCCATGAATGAGGAACTGGACCAGATAGAAAAGAATGATACTTGGGAGTTGACATCAAGACCTGCAAAAAAAAACATCATAGGCACAATTTTTTTCTTCAAAAACAAGTTGAATGATTAAGGGAGGATTGTAAGAAACAAATCCAAGTTGGTATGTAAGGGTTATGCACAGGTAGAAGGGTTAGAATTTGAAGAAACATTTTCTCCAGTGGCAAGGCTAGAAGTAATCAAAATGTTTATTGCTTTTGCTTTTCACAAATACTTCAAAGTATATCAAATGGATGTGAAGCTTATCTTCTAAATGGATAGCCTAAAGAAGAAGTATATATCGAACAACTTGAAGGTTTCCTACTATCATATTGCACGTTAAAGAAGGCACCCTATGGTCTCAAACAAGCACCACAAGTATGGTATTCTTAGTTGGACAATTATCTTCAAAAACAAGGCTTCAAGAAAGGTACAGTTGATAGTAACTTTTACATAAAGTCAAATGATAAATAACTCCTAATTGTAGTTGTATGTGTTTATTTCAATGGTTTTCTAATAAAATGAAGCCATAATTTGAAATTTCAATGATGGAGAGCTTTCTTTCTTTCTTGGCACACAATTCATCTAAATTAAGAAGGCATGTTCATATCACAAGATAAATACTTAAAATAAATGTTGAAAAAGTTCAAAAGGGAGGATTTTTCCCATGTCACCACCCCCATGGTTGTTGGATGCAAGTTATGCAAGGATGATGAATCACTGGAAGTTGATCAAAAGTTGTATAGATCTAGGATAGGCAATCTATTATATATAATATCTTCAATACTAGACATAACGCTAACAGTTGGGTTAGTAGCAAGATATTCATCAACTCCAAAGCAAATTCATCTATTAGCAACAACAAAAAATATTCAGATATTTAAAAGGCACAACAGATTATGGACTGTGGTACCCAAAAGGAAAATACTTTTTACTGACAGACTACACAAATGTAGATTGGTCCAGCTACATAAATGATAGAAAAAGTACACGTGGTGATGCATTTTTCTTAGGAGAACCATTGGTTTCTTTGTTGAGCAAAAATCAAACCTCAGTCTCAATATCTACTACTGAAGTTGAATATATAGTAGCAACAACTTGTTTGCATACAAGTAATTTGAATGAAATAGACTATATAAGACATGAAGGTAACATACAAAGAACCAAGCTCTATCAAATGTGATAATACAAGTGCAATAAGCATATCAAAGAATTCAGTGCTACATTCTAAAACTAAACATATTCCTATAAGTTATCATTTTCTCAAAGAGCAAGTTGTTGAGAAAATTGTGAATTTGGAGTATATATCATCTAAAGATAATATAGACGATATATTCACCCAACCTTTGGAAAGAGAGCTATTTGAATATATAGAGAAAAAGTTGGGAATAGTCTCTTCTCCTCCTTCTGATTATTTTGACTTGAAAGAGGAATATCTAAGGATTGTACAAAACTTGAAAATGATGAATAATATGAGAGGGTGTTTCTGCAGTCATATGAACAGCAACAAGAACAAAAGGAGAATTACATATATGAAGAAGCTACATATATGAATCTACCTCATGTAATATGAAAGAGCTAATAGTAAAATGTATGATTGGGGTGTTTGAGAAAGAAGATTAAAAATACTACTTCCTCAAATTATCCTTTATAAAATGTATTCATCAAAAAAGTTAAAGTGTCATCTATAAGAGGAAGAAAAGGACGGAAACCTTCAAATCTAGCCAAGGAATCAAGTGTAAAGAAGATTAAAAGATACATATACAAAGTATTAAATTCAAAGGTAAAAAAAAACTACTAAAAGATACCTCATTGAACTGTCATTCAAAGACAATGCACGGATCACAAAATAAATTCACAAAGAAAAAAGAAAAAAATCAATATATCCAATATATTTAGCCGCCTTCATCATTCCAATGAATATATATTACCATAATCATAGAAGTGGAAAATATTGAAACAAATAACCCTAAGATTGCTAGAGTAGCATTCAGATAAATTGAATGCAGCAAAGAGACGATGTTTTACATATCTAAGGTGTCAATCAATCAACGCACTACCACGCAGAGGTTGAACCGCAAAATAGGAGGGGATTATAGGAATGTATTATTTCAAATAAATATTTCATGATAACATTAAATATGGCAATATATCACGAAAGGAATCCTAAGATCGCTAGAAAGAGTGTCGCCAAAGCATAAAATGACAAACAAAGCATCATTGCATAACTATTTTATGAGTAATATGTGGATGATAACATTATACTAATATTTCGAGTAGTTCCATAGAGAATCGTGGAATGAAACTCCACGATATCTACTATCAACACATTCCAGATTGACAAGTAAAAATTGCAAATACTTTTATGCCTCAAAGAAATAATAAATTTTTATTAATTGTTGTTTTTGAGGCACAAGTATGAAAAAAATAAAGCATGTTAACACTAGAATGTGACCACGTACAATAGTGAATATTCGATTGTTTAAAAAAAATCATCTTGTGTGGTTGAGAAGGAGATTACCCAATCAAAGGAGTTTGGAACTACTAAAACACATAAAGAAATATCACAATCTTTCAATCAATGCTATTTTAAGAAGATATATCAATGAATATGTGCTATGCAACGGTTGTAAGAATCCATGTACTATCTTTTCAAAGAAGAATTGGATTCTCTTCCTTCATTGTGAACAGTATGGATGTTCACACTATGTGGCACCTATCAAGGTTGGTTTTGTTTCTCATGTCACACGTCGTAAAACTGGCACTTAAAACTTGGATTTTAAAGATTGAAAGGGTTGTTACAATGTCACTATATGTAGTTTATCCTTGTACTTAAATTGAGAACTAGCTTGCATTATACTTTTGAATTTTTTTCCTTGAACAAATGAATTTCAATACTTTAGCCTCAATGGGAGCAGATATTGTAACCATAGAAAAGAAGAAATAAGCATTCCATATGTACAGAAGTAAACTACACCAACATTCATGTATGGTCACACTTTATGCATTCAACATGAACTATCAATGGAAACCAAAACCAATAGTCAACCTCAAAGACCATATGCCAGTGCAGAGAACTCTGAGACTATATCCACACAGAGATGGTATTTATTCACAGACGCTATATCCATACAGATAATAAATCCAACATATATAATATATCCAAGGAACCAGTATGACATGCACATATGTTTCCTAAAGAAACATCAATGATCAAGAACACGAATATAAGGTTGACCAACTTTGACAATGCCAACACACGCGGAAGAAGATTATATCGATAGAATTCTACCAAGAAGACTATAGCCTAAAGAGACCACAACATCCAAAGAACATGAATATATATTAAATTGAGGGGAGTTACAAGTGTGAACCTTTAGTAGAGCAAACCTTTAGTATGGCGTGCCAGGTAAGGATGTAACACGACTTCAATGAATATTCAGTAGAGCATACATTTAGTATGGCACGCCAAGTAAGGATGTAACACACCTTCAATGGTATGAGAAATTGAAATATAATGATCCAATGATATGTCAGCAGACAAGTATGAATGGTATGACAGTGATATGCAATGGAATAGTATGAATGGTATGATAGTGATATGCTAGTGAACCAATATCAATGGCATGACAGTGATATGCCAGCAGACCAGTATAAATGGTATGATGGTGATAGTATCAACGGTGGACCAAAGACATAGAGACGAAAAGAAAATAAATAAATAAACGCTTTATTTTTGTATTAACAAAAAAAAAAAAAAAGAGTACATTCTCTGAGCTTTCCTCATATAATATTTAATATTATAAGTATTTGTCTATGTATTCATATCTTTAATATTCTACTTTAGTCCACTATAACTGAGAGAGTGTTGGTTGTACGCGAAGAGTAATTTTGCTTCAAACTTGCACAGTACAAATATGCGCAGTTGGAAGTCTCCACAGAGCAATAACAGAGACTCTACGCACAATTCAAAAATGCACAGTTGGATGTATCCAGATAGAAATAACAGAGACTCTACGAAGAAGTGAAGGACTCAGGATTCAAGAGCATGCCATGTGTGAATGTTGCAAAGTAAAACTTACCTCGTTCAGTGTGTATTAAATAGGTTTGGAACATTATAACGCCTACAAGATCTAGAACGTTATGAGACAACTTGCATCACATAGTCAAGTACGACAAAGTGATTTCAGAGGATGACAGAGCAGAGGGTGCTAAAGAATACCAAATGATGTTAAACTATGCAATGATTATGTGCCTGGAACTATATTTCTGCGGATCAGCACAAAATATTGGTATTGATGCCTAGGTGTTACAATTAACAGGTGATTGTTTAGGAATAAATATAATTAAGGAGAAATATGCAAGGAAGTTACCACAACCCATTTCGAGTATACATGTATGTGATATCCAAGTGTTTTTTTCATTTTATAGGATTACAAGAAATGGTAGGCTACAAAACTGAAGAAATTCAAAGTTGGAGCAAATGGTTGTGTGCAATGTATGGTCATGTGCAAAATTGGAACGTATTGTAGTGATCTACTATGACTATATGGCACTAAAAATAAGAATGATCTCCATGGAAGTTTGGTTTCCCACGTCGCATGTCTCTAAATACAGGATTTCTCACTGCATAGACAATATTGGAATTAATCATCACATATTCACAATGCTTGAGAAGGTTGGTTATATATTTTCTCTTGCTTCAAAGGTCAAAATGGAAGCAATAGAAATGAGATTAAAATAAGTTTACATTGTGAATTTGGTGTGATGAAATCTTGAAATTCTCTGTGCATTTGTACTCAAGGAGAACTATCATTCGAAGCGAGAAGAGACACGGAGGAGTACTTCCCAGGTCAAAAGCAGCGCATGAAGTAGCCAGTGATTTATATGCAGAGAATTCACACTCCTTCAAATACTAATCCAAATATTTCATATTAATGGTATTGTGGTTTATTGTAAAGTTGATGACGAACTTGCAATTGTGAATTTGTTCTTTAACCATGCATAAGAACCCGAGTAAATATGACTGTGGTTTTTCTCATTGAAGTTTGTGAAATCACTAAAAGTACATCTCCTTGTTGATTTTCATCAAAAATTGAACCCTTTTCAATATTATTTATGTTGAGTTTACATTTGCAAGAAGCACTATATAGTAAAATAATATATGTTAAATTTACATTTCCAAGCCATATAATGCAATCATCATTGTTGGCTCATATTATTCTAGTTTTTTCTAATATTACAGGTCCATTTGTCTTGACTTATCTTCAAATTCAAAAATGAAGAGGTAGAACTCAAAGAGCCTTGGAATATAAATAGGCAACCTTTCACTTCAAATTCCTGCATTGGAATACAAATAGCCAGCAAACTATGAATATAAAAATATGTTTTTTGAATGATAGTGTTGTTGATGAATTTAAATTTTTGGGAGAACCACTTTACGAACTGATTTGCAAAGAGAGAATGTGGAATTAGAACACATGTGAATTAGAATTAAGGAGGAAGATCAGGAGATAGAATTTGTAAAGAGAGAAGAGAAATATTACAAAACAAGACTAGAGAAAATAAGAATTCATTAATTAATACCAAGTAACCCAACTTATTAAAACTTTTATGCATCAAGGGATTGTTGTCTCCTTTCAGGTAGTAGCCTAAAAAATAGCATGTTAGAGCCTATAGAAGAGGGAGTAGGAGCTTCCTAGCAAGTTGTAGAATAAAATCGAGGTAGAAGCCTAATGTTGGTACAAGCCTACAAAAAATTGATTAAAAAAAGGGAGTCAGTGTTTGTATTTACATTACAACAACTGAAATTCGTGCTTTTTTTCTTTTTATGGGTTTCAACTTATATCTGTGTCTCGTGTGTTGTATGAGTTGCTTGAATGTTTTCTTGTAAATTCATGGATAATTGTTGGACACATACATAAATATTCTGATACATCAAATAAAAGGTTAAAATGTTAAACATATATATAACTTTGTTAATTCATTAAAGAAAAAGTTAAAAGGATATCAAAATAATTTGAAATTGGTTATTTAGAAGACATAATTACTGATTCACCCCCCCCCCTCATTTGAATAATTGCCTATTTTTCAACAAATAAATGGAATCGACAATGGATGTTGTGTTCACAAACCCAAAAACCTCTCCATGAACCAACTAGAACACTTTTTTTGCTCTACAAATTTGTTCTTCATCAAATGGAGCTTCGATTTACTTGATTGCACAGATGCTCAAAATCTTGTCTCTATTGTTGGATGTCAAGAATTCCATCTCTCAAATTCTCAAGCCAAATAGGTGCCCATATTTCACATGCCAAACTACACTAAGGCATAATACACTTGGTTATCAATGCATGTCACTCCCCAAATTTTCCAAGGTCAACCAATCTAGATGGTGCCTGATTTTCCACGCCAAAAATAAAGGTATTCATTGTTTCTTTGTCAAACATGTAGTATTTGTGATTTTCAAAGATGACATTTAAATGAGGGTTGTTTCTTGTAAAAAAAAGAGTAAATTAAGTTCCATTCCTAGCATGGTAAACATAAATAAAATAAAACATTTTCCCTCCTTTAATACTTAAAAATAAAATAAACATGAACCTTTGGACCTCTACCATGAGCTCTTCCCTGCCATCAAAGTTTACTTTATCTTAAAGGTAGTACAAACATTCTCTAAACCACAGTTAAATTTCATGATGCACCTAATTCTACATACCAATAAAATGGCAAACTAATATGATGCTCTCTTGGCCATCAAAAACATAGAATTCCAACAACTCCTTTGTATGCCTTGTAACATGAGCCTACTCCAAGCCCTCCTTGGATTTTTTTATCAACCAACTTATTTCTATAATGTTTCTTCATATGGCCCTCCTTGCCACAATAAATATATGATGTTCTTTAAAATGTTAGTTGCATCATCCCCATTGTCTTTCCCCTTCTTCCCCACTCACCTTTGTCCTTAATATTGACTACAAAGAGTTGTTTTGTACCATCTACTAAACTACAACAATTAAACGAATTTTCCATGTACATAGTTATAAGATTTTATAGCACAACTATTGAAACTTTACATCAATGTTTTGTGGTAATTTTCAAAGACACAACAAAGCGTGTGATAAGTTTTTCAACATGATTACCACCATGCTCTCTTTTGTTTTTCGATAAATTGTCAACAACTATTTTGTAATAGCCTTAGTTTTGAGTAAAGGTTCTTGCAATGATGCGCGCTCATCTATTGAACCAGACAGATCATTCTGGGTTGAACTTCTGCTCAGAGAGAAATTATGTACAGGAGAAATTGAAAGCGTGGGGGAAGCACTTTAACCTAGAAGAGCTTCATTGGGAAGATGAGAATTTAATTCGGGAAACTTGTCCTAGATTTCTCTAAAAGATCAAAGAAAAAAACCAAGGATGGTGTTTCGCTTGAAGGGGGGGAGATGTAACACCCCTCGGTTACATGTAAATATTTGATTTACATTACGACAGAAATTGGAAAAAACTGCCTAACATGAATGTTTATTTTAACTTTATTAATTTAAAATTTGGTTATGGTTACCAAAGGAATACTGAAGGGAAATTATACTAAGTGAGAGTTTAACTTCCAGAGGGTTAAAGAGACATTTATTCCTCTCCCTAGAGATAAATTATATCATTCAGGGAAAAGGGAGCCAAGAGGGTGAGAGGGAAAACTACTGAGGCAACCTAGAGACTTGGAACCTCATGGGAGGAGGTCCAAGGGAGGAAATTAATTCATTCCTCAAACAGGACATTGTTGAGGAAGGGAAGGACACTGCAAAAAAGGTATTCTTGATTTGGTTGGCTAGTGGAATACCCTGTTAGACCTTTAAGGTCTGAATAACCTAGACATACCTTGTGTGGTTAGAAAGCTCTAGGTGGACTTGTTTGGTCCTTGTCAAAATAATTACTCTGGAAAGTGGACTAGCTCGAGGGGAGCGCAGGCAACGATACTTGAACTCGTTGGTTGGGTGGAGCAATATTTTCTCCTCATAAATCATGTGGCGGTCAAACACTGTTGGAACTAGATAAGTATTCTGCTACTGTGTTGAGTTTCTATTAGAATAGAAATTGTTCTTACCATGTTTGTTATATATTTATTGAATATTAATGGATGTATTGTGGTAAAATTCTAAATTCTAGAAGGATATAAATGTTTTAGCATTGATTGTTTACTGAAATATATATATATATATAGAGAGAGAAGTAACCAAAGTTCATGAATAAGGGCACAGACTCGGTTAGTTCCAAGTTGGAACAGGGCTTAGCCCGTTAGCCTGGAACTATCACAAGTCCTGCAATAAACTTTGGAAAATAATAGATTGACAACTATACATTGTATATGAATAAGTGTTAGCAGATGCCCATATGGAAATAGTATATGTATGAAAATCATATACAGAACAAACAATTATTCATATTGGCCTACCAAGAAACTATAAGTTGAAAGCTTCAACAAGAAATATGAAATTCATAGAAAGTAAGCAGTTAGATTCCATAAGCGTTGGTCAAAAGCTACGAAACCACAAGTTTGGAGAAATTAATTGTTCAAGAAACAAATTTATATATTATTCAGTAATAGTATAATACATTATCAAGGGAAATCGAGAATTTATGTTACCACAAGAAAAAATAGTCATTTCAATACATTTCTATTTCTATAAATAATAATGTTATCATGATCGCCAGATGTGGGTGACAGGACGCGCACGAATGAAACGGTTTCTTCCCATGATCGGGCTGATGAAGACCTGCACCACCAGATTTTACCTGGTGTGGAATCTCCCCTCTACAATAATTTACATGAGTTCCATGATGCATCTGATCCACTGCCATACCCTGAATCACATGCCACACCATGATAAATGTCGCATCCTGCACCTACTAGCGTGTAACAATAATGCACAGCATCTGTGCTTGTGCCACAGGTCTTCAAAAAGCAAGGTCCCTCCTCATTGTGCTATCCTCAAGCTGTTCATGTTGGTTTCCAGAGCTCTCTATTCCCCCTTATTTATTTTGTTGATGTGTACGTCTCTTCGATATTTTCACCAGAGGTGCGCCCTTCCCCCTACATGTCTCCATACTAGCGCCAGGCTACCAGGCACCTACCTCGTTGCGCACCCCAAGGGTACGCACTCCCCCCTGATTTTTCGTGCCTTCATAGACCCCTCTGGTTGTGTGCTTTTAGTGGCAAACCCCCTCGCCCTCCTCCCCCCCCAAAACTGCACACCCCCTCCTGCACTGTGCTCATTTGCACACATCCTTTCCTCGCACCTATGTTGAGAGTTCCCCTGAAGCACAAGTATCCGTGTGTACACCAGCCCCCAATCCTTAGCTGCTCCTCCCCCCCCCCTGGCTTCGCGTCAGTGCCAAAGGATTGGGGGAGGCCAAATAGGCGCCTTCCCAGGACGTTATCAGTGAGGTCAAGGCAACCATTTGGAATCCTTCAAGGGCTCCTCTTCCGGTAGCCACGACAGGGAAGTATATCCACGCCCTGTGCATACCCAAGAGGAGGATGCCCCAGCTCAGGTTACTCAGAGGGGCAGAAGGGGACCTAGGAAATCCACCTTAACGCACCACGAGCATTCTACTCCTTGAAAATATGAGCCTTTTCTAGTACAAGAGACTGCATGGGAAGACACTAATGTATGGATCATGGACTCAGAGGGTGTTTGGACACGTGTACCGGATTTTAAGTACCCAGTTGCTCCCATTCTCTGTCCACCTGCCTCAAAGCCCCCGCGCCTGCCAACTGCTGAGGAGGAAGCCATAGCACAGGAGTACGAATGTCGTGTCAAGGAGGACCCTGTTAACGATGATGATGTTGGAACACCATGACTACGAGGTCGCACGGCTCTTTTATGTTTTCTATTATTTTAGTGCATATTCTAGAACTTTTTTTTTCATGTGTCAAGGCACACCTTGTAATTTTTTACTGTCTGAAGCTACTACAGGGTTGTTTTCCTCCCAGGAGGCAGCCCCATACCTGTGGTACTCTGAAAGCAATGAAGGCTGGTATTGGCAAAGCGCAGATTACCAATTCAGCCTGTCTATGTAATGTTTCTCTTTGAATTAATATGTTTCTCTTTGGATTAAAATAACTTACCAAAAAAAAAAAATGTTAGCATGACAAGAAATTGGTCATGACAAAAGCCTTTGTTTATTTTAATGAGGGTGGTCTACAATCAATGTGCAAAGGCATAATACAATTAAAGGCTAATAATACAGTTACAAACCAAAGTAATTAGGAACCATTGAATGAAATCAATCTAAGACTGGGTCGGTGGCCATAATAAAAAATCTATTAGTCTAATTGAACATTCTAGAAACCTTAGTTCTTATTTGAGATCACTTGTAGCAAAGGGTAAATGAAATACTAAGTTAAATAAAACTTGGGAGGATAAGCAATGAATATAACCCTCGCTTCGACGATAGTATCAGTAGGTACTTGTACATTAGCAATAAAGAAGAATTTAAAAAAAAAAACAAGAGGAAGGATAAATTGGAAACTACGGGAAATATTGATGAAGGTTGCAATTGAATGAGCACCTGAAGGCGATCTACAACGAACTCCAAGGAGATACCCTGTGAGCATCATAAAAAAAAATTAACTCAAGACTTAAGTTCTAACTTGTAGCAGTATAAGAAATTTTCCAAGGAAGCAGTACATATTACCTTGGCTCATTACTAAAAAGAAGAATGTGTATGCAGTTTGAACCAATCATGGCACCCTCGAAGCCCTAGTAGCTTCACCAGTTTAGCTGAGGAAAAAAAAAGAAATTAATGGTGCAATGAACAAGATGAAACAAGCATTGAATATGAAAACTGAATCATAATGACCAAGATAATTGATACTTCCAGGACAGGCAGCTCCATTTTTTACGGAACCATTAAAGTTATGAACCGTAGAGTTATAATTACAATATCTAAGTTATTTATTGGAGCTACAAGTCTGTAAATTTGATAATATCCTAAGGAGAATGGATAAGTGATTTAGTTGTATTCCATTATCTATAAGGAGACCCTTAGTCTCTGTGCAATCCATACACAATTAAGGAAATGGGTAGTGATGAAATTGTTATGGGTAGACCCGAAACATATGGTGGTCAAAGCTGACATCCACTGTAAAATTTATCTCATACATCCATTACCAACAGCTAGAGGAAGAAAGCTCGATCATGTTAAAATAAAAAAGGGAGATTCAAAATCATACCTGCTCTAGAAAGACTGCAAAACAAATAGATTCTCAAACCGAGGAAGCAAAAAAGTTGCAGAGCTGATTTTCTTTTCCAGGGAAGAAATGGTCAAATGACCTCTAGAACCGTCGACCTGGAACCCTCCTCAAAATCAAGGTGGTCGCTAAAAATTTTGCATTGAGTTACAGAACACAGAGAACCCTAACCTAAAATTTGTAAATCGTCAAGGAGGGCACCATGGAAGAGAGATGGTGGTTACTCTAACCACATTCTTGCCTTTAATCATAAGATTGTAAAGCTGGAAACGCCATCGTTGATCGTCTGAATAGATCCCAAGGTTCATGTCTCCCTCTGATGGATGACAGTTGGGCATTCTAAAGGGTCCAGTCCATGAGGACTACCCCTACATTATTAATAAACTCTTATATATATTCTGACATTAAACTCATGATAACCAGTTTATGAGGTTGATAATTATAAAACAACTAATCAATGTAAATTAAATTAAGTATGCCGGTATGTGATAGAACAACCTTTGATGATAATAAACAAACTTTGACTAGTGTTAAAGAGTTATGAACTCGGTAGTTTAACCCTTGAAGTAGATGCCTCATGTTGTGATAGTGATATCCGCATTATACCATTAATCATGAAATGTTGCTACAAATCATAATAACGAAAATAACTAGTAAAAAGGAAAACTTAATTAAGTGATCATTCATGTTTCATGTTAATTAATAAGGTTATATATATATAATAAAGGTATTTACATGTTGCTATGAGATATGTTACAGATTGTATTACAATACAAACTCTTGTAAATTCATATTTTTATAAAATAAATTTATTATTAATGTAATATATGACTAACATTTTCATTAATATTTAGCTAAGCTGGACCTGGTTGTAACTACCAAAAGGAATTACGTTGACAGTTCCTTAACATTATTCGTCAACATTCTTCGTCTATATGGTGGTATGGTTTAAAAGACTCATTTTTCTTGGGAAATATCAAGAATTAGTTACAATCTACTTTTAAAGCTCATAAAACTAAATGTAAGGAAGGTGCTAGAATAGGGGAATGAAAGTGGAGTTTCACGAAGGAAAAAACCTTATATTGAGAAGAAAACTTGCAAATGAATTTGCAGAGACACTACTAGCAAATAATTGGATATGGAGGCGGAAGCTATGAAAACAAAGGAAAGATTATTCAAACAAAAGATAAGTGTTCTATGCATTGAATTCTTAAGGGATTGCATGGCTAAATTAATCGTGTGAAATTGCATGATTTATTTGACTAGAAATTAAGTCAGCATGGTTATTGTTTTAAAATATTTGTCTCTATTTTTATGCATAAAATGGGTTAAAAAGCACATAAGTCTTGCATGTATAAATATAGAGATCTGTGTTAGTTCATGAAAAATATTAAATGAGAATCATGTGTATAAAAAGACAAATAGCCAAGCTTCTTGAAATAATATGTGATTTCTTTTAATAGTTTTATTGAAAAAGGAATACATGTTAAATGCACAAAGTTAATCATTATTCTTCCAAGGTTTCTTGAGAAAGAAACACTTATATGCATGAAAAGAAAATTACTGTGTTAGATTTTCTCAGAAAATAAATATGTACTTGCATGTATAGGGGAACAACTTTGGCATTAGATTTCTCTGAAAGAAAATACACGTGAAACCTACACACA